>PVHY01007921.1:0-64600 GCA_004024945.1 Uropsilus gracilis | reverse complement strand
GAGGTGAAGCGTACAAAAGATCAGGATAGTTATCAAATGTTAGTGAAGTGGGAAAGCCCCGGGATAAAATAAATAAATAAAATAAAACAACAACAACAACAAAAAAAAAAACCACACACACACTTACCATATATCGGAAAAGAACAACAGGCCAAACAACCAACAACTAAACAGCAACTTAACCAAACAACAATTTGCAGAAAAATGGGAGGAGTGACTGAAGGGGGGATACAGAGGGGGAATATGGAGGGAGGAGGAAGGGGGATACAGAAGGAGGATATGGAGGGAGGAGGAGGGAATCAATTAATTCACAATTGTGACAAATCAATAAAATGAATTTAAAAAAAGCTATTAAAAAAAAACAAACAACGAAGAAGAGGAAGAAGAAATTATAAAAGCCATACCATTTACCATTACACCAAAAACAATTAAATACCTGGGAATAAACCTAACAAAGCACATGAAAGATCTATACAAAGAAAACTTTAAAACATTGCTGAAAGAGATTGAAGAAAACATAAGGAAATGGAAAGACGTTCCCTGCTCATGGACTGGAAGAATTAACATCATCAAAATGGCCATCCTACCAAAATCAATCTACAGATTCAATGCAATTCCTGTAAAAATTCCAACTGCATTCTTTAAAGTGATAGAAAAACAATTACAGAAGTTCATATGGAATAACAAAAGACCACGAATATCAAAAAGCCTCCTGGCCAAAAAAAGAGAGAGTGAGTGCCAACTATCCTAGACCTCAAGTTATACTACAAAGCCATGATAATTAATACAGCATGGTGCTGGTACAACAGACAATCAGACCAATGATACAGAATTGAGTGCTCGAAATAAAACCACACATATATAGTCAACTAATATTTGACGGGGTGGGTGGTGGAACTTACTTTGGAAGAAAGATAGCCTCTTCACTAATTGGTGCTGGGAAAATTGGACTAAGACATGCAAAAATATGGACCAAGACAACATCCTCACACCTTGTACAAAAACCAACTCAAAATGGATAAAATATTTAAATGTCAGACCTGAAACCATAACATACATAGAAAATAACTTGCGAAAATTCCTTCAGGAAGTACAATTCAGAAATCCCTTTCTGGAAAAATTTACTAGTGGCAAAAAATTTGAAGGAAAACATAAACAGATGGTATTACATCAAACTAAAAAGCTTCTGTACAGCAAAAGAGATGACAGAAAAAACTAAAATAAAAGAGGCCCAACTTAATGGGAAAAAATTTTTGCCCTCCACAAGAGTGATAAGTGTTTCATAATGAAGATGCACAAGGAACTCACACAATTAAACAAAAACAAAACAAGAAGCCCAATCATAAAATGGGGCAAAGAACTAGAAAGAAGCATCTCCAAAGAGGAAATACAAATGGCCAACAGGCACATGAAGAATTGCTCAATGTTACTAGCAATAAGAGAAATACAAATCAAAACCACAATGAGAACCACTTACACCAGTATGAATGGCCCATGTCCATAAAACGGGCAACAACAAGTGCTGGCGAGGATGTGGAGAGAAGGGGACACTCTTACACTGCTGGTGGGAATGTAAACTGGTCCAACCTCCATGGAAAGCTGTATGGAGGGTCCCTCAAATTAATGAAAATGGAACTACCATCTGACCCAGCAATTGCTCTCCTGAGAATTTACCCAAATGTGACTTCAATGTGGGTACAAAGGGACACCTATACTTGCATGTTTAATTGCAGCACTATTTATAATTGCAAGGATATGGAAGCAACTGAAATATCCAAAAACAGATGACTGGATGAAAAAGATGTGGTGTATATACACAATGGAATATTACTCATCAATTAAAAATGACAAATTGTACAATCTTATGATAACATGGATGGAATTAGAAGAATTCATATTAGCAGGAACAAGTCAAAAAGAAAAAAACAGAAACCAAATGGTTTCACTACTATATGGGACATGGGAAAGATAAACAAAAATCCATGAAGAAATGTCAAAACAAGCCAACAACCAAATTGAAGTACACAACCTGGGGGTGGGAGATGGGACAGGGAGGAAACAGTCAGGGAGTGGGGGGTGAACCTCGGAGATCACAGAGGTGTGAAATTCATATAAAAATAAATTATTTTTTAAAAAGTATATTAGACTGTGAGATTATAGTCAAAATATTAACATTAAGTGTTTTTCTAATTTCCAACAGTATTCTACTAAATATAAATACTTCAATTTACCTTTAAAAAGAAATATTTGACATGTGAATTTATGAGGAACATTATGGAAATCCACCTCACTTAAATGAGGCTCCTTTAAAGATGAAAATGTTATAGTCATAAGAAAGCAAAATCTTTAGACTATCATTTGTAAAATCTTGTAACTTGAATTGTGAAACTCACTATATCTACTCTTTATATTGTCTTTAAAAAGAGATCTAGTTAGAAATCTCCATAAAACCCTTTTTTAATGGTGGGGGTGGGATTTATTCTATCATTTGTTTCTGCTTCACTTATGATATTCATTTTAAAATCATTTAATTTAATTTTTTAATAGAGATAATATTTGGATACCCTCATCAGGTATTACCATCACTGTGCACCCTCCCCCAACTTACCCATAGTCTGTTGTGCTCTCTTCTCTCTTTGCTCTTAGCCCTCTCCCACCCTTCCCCTTATTGGTGCTTCAGTTCCGTAGCCAGCTATCAAGGGTTACTTTTTAATCTCATTTTTAACTGATTCTTAACTTAGTTACTTTATATTCTACATATTAGTAATGTCATTAATTATTTATCTTTTTTGATCTGACTTATTTCACTTAGCATTATCCCTTCAAGCTCCATACAGGCTGCTAAAAATAGTATAGGCTCATCTTTATTGACTGTTGAGTAATGTTCTACAATGTATACACAGCACATCTTCTCTATCCACTCATCTCTGAACTCTGTGATTGTTTCCATAATGTAATTATAGTAAAAAACTCTGTAATAAACATGGAAGTGCCAATTTCATTTTGAATTAGTGTTTTCATATCTTTTGGTCAATGGCTAAGAGTGGAATTACTGGGTTAAATGATACTTTAGACAAAACTTAAGTGAAATGTAGTCAGGAAAGTAAACTATCACAAAACAAGTGAAATGTGTAAAGATGTTCATAAAGTACAATAGTCTTCTATAACTATACCCAGGAGGAGATGGGGACTTAAATATAGTCTCTTTCTTTTTCAAGCATATGAAAGTAGTGTAGGATAATCAAAATGGCTAGAGTATACTAATGCCAAATAGGTTTTCAATTTGCACAATTGAAGGATTAACATTATTTTCTCTAAACATTCCCAAGAAAACACAAATAATGAAGCAATGCGCAAAACAAAATAAAAAATGTGAGTGGAGAAGAGTGAATTATGTTTGGGATGTTGAATTTGACTACTTTATTGAATTAATTATTGGCAAGCTCAACAGAACTTGAAAGCAACAGTATTATTTTAGAAATCCACTTTTTAACCAAAAAAGTCAATATCTAGTTAACAAATTCTGCCCAAGTATTTATAACTGAACTGTCTAATAATAAGATAATTGTCTATTATATATAGATAATATGAAAACTAATAAAATAAGATGAAAAAGGAAAGTGATACTGATTCTTTTCAAGGGATAATTTAAAATGACTATGACTAGTGATGATCATTTTTCCCAAAATTAAACATGATTCATGATCATGTGTGATCACATGTGTCCTGAAAAATCTAAAATATTTACTACTTGTCCCTTTAAACAAAAATGTTTTCTTATTCTTAGATTGACATTTGCACTATCTTCCCTTTAGATCTTTATCTGCAGGAGAAATGGAAGAACCATCAAAAAATTATAATAAAGTACTTGACAATATCAGAATCTGAACTACATTTGTCATGACAGTGACAGACTTAGTAGTGAAAAATTACTTTTCAACTGGTGTGTTAATGGGTATAGATTCATTTTCTTCATAATTTGAATTCCAAAATTTAATGTAAAAAATAGTATTTTTTCCCACCAGCACTGTAAGATTGTTCCTTTTTCTCTACATCTGCACCAACACTTGTTGCCTTTTTTTTTTTTTTTTAGATAATGGCCATTTTTACTGGTATAAGATGGTATCAGAGTGGTTTTGATTTGCATTTCCCTGATTATTGATTATTATTATAGTGATGGGAACATTCTTTCATATGCTTATTGGCCATCTAAATTTCTTCTTTGGAGAAGTCTTTTTAGTTGTTCTTCCCATGTTTTGACTGGGATTTTTGCTTTGCTTTTGTTAAGTTGTGAGTTAATTGTGTAGCTTTGTTATCAAACCCTTAAAACTTGTCTGGAGGGCAAAAATTTTCTCCCAGTCAGTTAGCTCTTTTTTTTTTTTTTTTTTTTTTTTTTTTTTTTTTTTTTTTTTTTTTTTTTTTTTTTTTTTTTTTTTTTTTTTTTTTTTTTTTTTTTTTTTTTTTTTTTTTTTTTTGGTTTGTCTATTGTCTCTTTTGCTGTACAGAAACTTTAAAACACTCATTCATAAAGACACCTGTACTCACATGTTTATTGCAGCACTATTTACAATAGCCAAGATATGGAAACAACCCAAATGCCCCACAACATCATCTTATTTTCAGATGGATGCTGAAAAAAGATACGGTATATTTGCAATGGACTATTCAAAGAGGACAAACATGTCATTTGCAGCGACATGGATGGAGCTAGAAGGAATCATGTTAATAGAAATAAGCCAGAAAGAAAAAGAAATATGGGGTAGTCTCACTTATTTGAGGGATATAGGAAAAACAAACAAGCAAATAGTTACGAAAAATGTAAAAGTGTCAACAGAACTAAATCATAGAACAAGAAGGGGGAGGAGGGCGAAAACAGGGGTAGGGAGGTCACAAAAGATGGTGCATGGTTGGCAATATTGATAGAGCATCAGGGTAGACAATGATGCTAGATAGGATAGATAGATAGATAGATAGATAGATAGATAGATAGATAGATAGATAGATAGATAGATAGATAGATAGATAGATAGATAGATAGATAGATAGATAGATAGATAGATAGATAGATAGATAGATAGATAGATGGAACCAGCAAAAAGTAAATTAAAAAAAGAAAAATAGTATTTATTTTCCTACAGTGATTTCAGAAGAAGCACTTTCAAATATTAACTGAGTGTCATGGTATATTCCCATTTCATTAATACAAAAGTTAGAGTAGTGGGAATTTGAATTACATCTTTAGAATTATGTGGATAGCCGTGCACGGTGGTGCATGCCTGTAAGTGGCAGCCTAGGAAGTCATGGCAGGGGCCAGGGATCACAGTTCAAGTCCCGCCGGGGGCACACAGTGAGACCTAGTCCCCCCCAAAAATAGCCGGGCATGGTGGCGCACACCTGTAATCCCGGCTACCTGGGAAACTGAGCTTGAGTCTGTGGTACCCCGGGCAATGTGAGCCTGCGGTTCCACAGGCAAAAATAGTGAGACCTAGTCTCAAAAAAAAAAAAAAAAAAAGTAGAATTACGTGGTTAAAAAAAGAGGAATTGGGCTAAACTTAATTTCATGAGTCAGTTTATTATTCCTTTGATTATTCTTTAGTGCCAACAGAATCTAAATGTTTTTAGAAATATTTTCTTTTTTTCCATAACTTGGAATAAGTGTGGAGAATAATTTAGAAATAATAGCAGTTTAAACCATTACAATCATTAAAAATAATATACAAGAGAAAACTTGATGAATATCTCATTCACATGCTTGATCCTTCCTTAGAATGTCAGTTGATTAAGAGAAAATAAAACATGTATACTTAGAGGAAACTGATTGATTTGAAGCACAGTAAAGAAGGAAAATAATAAGGTTTAAACTGTTAAGACTGCTTTTATTCTTTTTGAAATGTCAAGGACCAGGTTGAATCAAGGAAACATCAGGATGCATTGAGTTGTCAGATAAAAAGAGAAGGACTCCACAGTTGGCATTCTGATCTTCAGAATAGATGAAAGAAGGAAGCGCCTGATGCCTCCTTTTTACAATTAAGTATGTTACCTCTCATTTGTTTCAAGAGCAGCCATCCATGAAGTTGTATTTTGTTTTGGAAAACTGATTGCACCTTTTTTCTAGACACCTTCAGAATTCTGTTGAACCACTGTCACAGTAGTTCTCAGAGTGTAGTCCCTGCAACAGCAACATCAGCATGACCTAGAAACTTGTTAGAAATGTAAATTTTCAGTATTTTTCTCAGAAACTCAGTGGGATCAGAAGCTCAGGGGGTGAAAGTTCAATAGTCTCTTAATACTATGTGTCCCAGCTTATTCCAATGCCAAAGGTTGAGAATCATGATGATCTATCAAACCTTGTATTCACTTGCCTTTTTTTATGGTTTGCAGTGGTTTCTCCAAGGACTTATCAAGTCTGCAAATTTGGCTGTGCTTTTCTTTTTCTATCCTTCTCTCCTCATACTGATGAGACCAGAGAGTTCAAAGTATTTTGCACTAAATAGTCAATGAATATTTTCCGTTGAACTGATATGACACTTGAATTTGGTCTCACGCATACTAATTATGTTTGTAAAACATGTGCATTTGATTATTTTCTTTGGGAAATAGTATGTTACTTGAGAATATCCTATTTATTTTCTCAGATAGGATGAACTCTAAAATTTTAACACACACTTCATAGTCTGGTTTTCCTTAACCTAACCTCAAATAAAATCCCTTAGTGTTCTGTTTCTTAGTCTCTTGATGAAAGTATAATGATTGAGAGCAAGAAATCAGACTGAAAGGTATTAAGCTCTAACTCTAACCACTTTTTCTCTGAACTTATTCAAGTTACTTAACCTTTCTATGTCTGAGTTTCTACATGAAAAATACTCATTTTGTTAGGTTGTTAGAAAGTTAAAATAGATACAAAAATCAATATACAGTTGTTATTGTTATTTATTTTATTATTGTTAACTTGAAGAAGGAATGAATATAAATTTTCTTCTGGGAATAATTTTATCATGCTTGAGTAATTATTCTAATGATGCCATGTAATTATGCTACTATGAAATAATATATTTCTACAGTGAGAAAAAATGTCTGATAACCATTTTTTCTCTAAATTTTCCAATTAATGAGATTACTTTTTCTAAAGAACTGAGTTACAAGGAGCCTTGAAAAGAGAAAACATGCTGTTTGAAAAGAACAGTAGGTTTGGGAGTAGGTTGATGTAATAATTCACTGTGTATATGGCTAGAATTGGGGTTTATATATTTTTATTTTTAATATAAATAATTTATATATATATATATATATTTCATATCATTGTAATCCCCAGGGATCACCCACCTCCTCCCTTCCCTGAATGCTCCAGCTGGTCCCCCGTTGTGTACTTTCATTTGATTGTCCATATATTAATGAAACCATTTGGTTTCTGCTTTTTTTCTTTCTGACTAGTTTCTGCTAGTCATCCATGTTACCAAAAGATAATCAAATTTGTCATTTTTAATTGATGGGTAATATTCCATTGTGTATATATACCACATCTTTTTCACCCATTCATCTGTTTTGGGACATTTGGTTTTTTCCATGTCCTTGCAATTATAAATAGTGCTGCAATAAACATCTGAGCACAGATGCCCTTTTGTACCCACTATGAGGTGTCCTTTGGATAGATTCCCAGAAGAGCTATTGCTGGGTCAAATGGCAGTTCTCTTTTCATTAGTCTGAGGGTCCTCCATACTGCCTTCCAGAGTGGCTGGACCAGTTTGCATTCCCATCAGCACTGTAATAGTGTTCCTTTCTCTCCACATCCCCATGAGAAATTGTTGCTGCCTGTTTTTTTTGAAATGGGCCATTCTTGCTTGTGTGAGGTGGTATCTCATTGTGGGTTTGATTTGCATTTTTTGATTGCTACGGAGGTTGAGCATTTTCTCATGTGCCTTCTGGCCATTTGTATTTCCTCTTTGGAGAAGCATCTTTTTAGTTCCTCACCCCATTTTTGACTGGGTTTCTTGTTTTATCTTTGCTAAGTTTGTGAGTTCCTTATGGATCCTTGATATCAATCCTTTATCACTTTTGTGGAGGGCAAAAATTTCTTCCCATCCAGTTGGGTTTCTTTTTGTTTTGTCTGTTATCTCTTGCTGTACAGAAGCTTTTTAGTTTGATGTAGTCCCAGCTGTTTATGACTTCCCTCATTTTTTTGCTGGTTATAGATGTTTCAAGAAATAAATTTCTGAATTGTAGATCATGGAGGGTTTTGCCCATGTTTCCCTCTATGTATTTTATGGTTTCAGGTCTTACATCCAAGTTTTTAATCCATTTTCAGTTGGTTTTTGTACATGGTGTTAGGGAGGTGTGAGTTCATTTTTTTGGATGTCTTGATCCAATTTTCCCAACACCATTTATTGAAGAAGCTATCTTTGTCCATTGTAAGTTTTTCACACCTTTGTCAAAAATCAGATGACTATGTATGTGTGGTTTTTATTTCAGGGCACTCAATTCTGATCCATTGGTCATGTTGTCTGTTCTGGTACCAGTACCAAGCTGTTTTGATTACTATTGCTTTGTAGTATAATTTGAAGTTTGGGATAGTAATACCTCCATTTTCTTTTTATTCAGTCAGGATGTTTCTTGTTATTCAGGGTCTTCTGTTATTCTGTATAAATTTCAGTATTTTTTGTTCTATCTCTTTAAAAATGTTATTGAAATTTTTATAGGGATTGCATTGAATCTGTAGATTGCTTTTGGAGGGTGGCCATTTTGATGATATTAGATCTTCCGATCCCTGAGCATGGAATGCCTTTCCATTTCTTTATGTCTTCTTCTATCTCTTTCAACAGTGTTTTAAAGTTTTCTTTCACACATTTTGTAAGGCTTTTTCTGAGCTATTTTATTTTTTTGGTGTGATGGTAAATGGGATACTTTTTAAAATTTCTTCTTCTGCAGCTTGGTTTCTGGCATAAAGGAAGCTACTGTCTTCTGTGTGTTGATTTTGTATCTGGCAACTTTACTGCCTTCTGTGTGTTGATTTTTGTATCTGGCAACCTTACTGAATGGATTTATTCAAGAAGTTTTTCTGTAGATTTTTTGGGGTTCTCTATATAAAGAATCCTATCATCTGCATATAATGAGAGTTTCAATTCTCCTTTGCCTATTTGTATCCCTTTTATGTCTTTCTCTTGCCTTATTGCCCTAGCTAGTACTTCTAATATGATATTAAGAAGTAGTGGAGAGAGTGGGCATCCTATTAGAAATGATTTTAGTTCCTCCCCATTTAATATGTTTGCTGTTGGTTTGTCATAGATGGCTTTTATTATGTTGAGGTATATTCCTTTTATCCCCATTTTTTCAAGGGTTATTAATCATAAATGGGTGTTAGACTTTTATTATTTTATCATTGAGTGCTTTCTCTGCATCTATTGATATGATCATGTGGTTTTTGGTTTTTTCCTTGTTGATGTATTGGATTATGTGAATTGATTTCCCAGTGTTTAACTATCCCTGTGCCCCTGGAACAAATCCCATTGGTCATGATGAATAATGCTTTTTATGCATTGTTGGATTCGATTTGCCAGCATTTTGTTTAAGATTTTTGCATCTGTGTTCATTAGGGAAATTGTTCTATAGTTTTCCTTTTTGATGCTGTCTTTATTTGGTTTTAGTATAAGTGATGTTTGCTTCATAGAATGTGTTTGGCAGTTTTCCTTCTTTTCAATTTTTTGGAAAAGTTTTAGTAACACAAACACTATTTCTTCTTTGAATGTATGGTAGGATTTGTTTGTGAAGCCATGTGGTCCTGGGTCTTTGTTTTTGTGGAGAGTTTTGATGACTGCTTTGATTGTGCTACTGTGATTGGTTTGTTTAAATTCTCTATTCTTTGTTCAGTTTTGGATGACTATATCTTGTCTAAGAATCTGTCCATCTTGTCCAGGCTGTTGTATTTGTTTGCATAGAGGTGGTTATAGTAGTCGCTGATTATCCTTTGGATTTCTGCTATGTCTGTTGTAATTTTTCCTCTTTCATTTGTGACCCTGCTTATTTGAGTGCTCTCTCTTTTCTTTGTGAGCTTAGCAAGTTGTTTATCAATTTTGCTTATTTTTTCAAAGAACCAGCTTTTGGTTTCTCTCATCTTCTGAATTGTCTTTTTGGCTTCTATATTATTTATTTCTTCTTTTATTTCATTATTTCTTGTTTTCTGCTTTTTTTTGGGATTTTTTGTTGGTCCTCTAATTCTTCAAGTTGATAGATTAGATTAATTTTTGGATTAGTTTCTTGTTTTTTGATATGAGCTTGTATTGCTATGAAGCTTCCTCTTACATACACTTCTGCTGAGCCCAGACATTTTGAAATGTTGTGTCTTCTTTGTCATTTGTTTCAAAGTAGGTTTTAATATCTTCTTTAATTCCTTTGATTATCCATTCTTCTTTTAGTAACATTCAGTCTCCATTCCTTGGACATTCTTCTTGCTTTCTCTTCATTGTTAATTTCTAGTTTGATACCTTTATGATCTGAGAAAAAACTTGGTATAATTTTAATTTTTGTGTATTTATTCATTTGCCTTGTGTCCCAATATGTGGTTAATTTTAGAGAAGGATCCATGTGCACTTGAAAGAAGGTCTATTCTTTTCCTTGGGGGTGCATTGTCCTGTAGATATCTATTAGGTCCATTTGTGGTATTTCCAAGTTTTCTCATTGCAGGCTATCTTTTCCAATCCCTTCTCTTTGTTGTTTTGCTGTTTTACCTTATGGTTCTGGCATCTGGTTTAGGGACCCTCACTCCAACCAGTGTCAATGAAGGAGTTTCTCTGTGGATACAGACATATGTAAATGGCTATTGTAGATCATGTCCTCTGTCTCAGTGTGCAGCTTTGCTGCTGGGCTGATGCCCTGACTCTGTGGCCTTCCTCTCCCATGGAGTGGGGAGAGGCGCCTTGCTCTCTTAGATGGTGTCTCAGAAATGAGATCTTTGGCTGCTCCAGATCTGGTGAGCGCACATGTATGACATCACCTTCATGCGGCATCACATCTCCATGTTTTCTCCAGTCTCACATGCACTGGTTCTCTCGATACTCCATCTCCTGTATCCAACTCAGACTTGTGGGCTGGATTTTTACCTGGTCCCTCACCCATTCTATGATGTGATTTGTACTGTTTGTGTCCTTCCTCTGACTGAAGAGTAGCTGGAGTGAGAGTGAAACAGAAGGGACTCCCTCACACTGCTCACATGCTGGTACCTCTCTGAATGGGGGTAGGGCTCAGATGGCTAGGCAGGTGCAGTCCCAGTTCCAAGCCCCCTTGGGATGGGGCATGGCCAACCCAGGGCTCAGCCTTCCTGCTGGCTGATGATTGCCCTGTGCAACCATCTGCTGGTGGGCTGGGCTAAGATGTTACCTGGACCACACTCCAAGGCTCTCCGGTGCAGGGGTCTTACCTGGGGTTCCTCACTACCCTCGGTTCCTCATCATGTCGATTGTATTATCTTTAGATAAGCATCCAGTATTTTTCTTTATCATTTTTATTTGCTTTATTTTATACTTTGAACTACACTTTGAACTATAAATGGATCATTCCTTAAGAATGATGAGTATTGATGATACTTTTTCTTGATTCAATCATCTATCAGTGTGCATTTATGGTATTTCCATGTCTTGATGTAACACTACAAAAAATGTTGTAGAGCGTATAATATTTTGAATTGATGGTTTCATGTTCTTAAGAAAGATGTTCAAAAGTGGAATTGCTGGATCACATACTATTTACATTTTCAGTTTGTTAGACTAAATCCAGACTGATTTCCAAAATGGATGCACCAGTTTACCTTCCCACCCAACAGAGTAATAGCATTCCTTCCCCTCATCCTGCATTCTCTCCAGCACTTGCTTAAAGTTTTTTCTAATATGTGTCATTTTCATGGTGTGACAAGTTTGGTGTTTGATTTTGAACAATATATCCCTAATTAAAGTAAGGATTTTTCCATGTATCTATTGGTCTTCTGGATATCCTCTTTGGTTATGCTACTCATTTATTCATTGGATTATTTGTTAGTTTATTGCTAAATTGAGTAAGTTTTGTGTATATCATGGTTGTTACTCCTTTTTGGTTCTGTAGTATGTGCAGATTTTCTTCCATTCAGTAGCATGTCTTTTTAACCTATTTATATTTTCTTTTGTTGTGTAAAGGTTTTTTAATTTGAAGTAAACCCAATTGTTTAATTTTGCTTTTATTTCTCTGACTATAGGGTCAGATCTCCAAAATCATCTTTATCAGTGATATTAAAAATATATCACCATTGTTTTTTTCTCTATATATTTTATTGCTACAGGTCTAATATCTAAGTCTTTAATCCACCTAGAATTTATTTTTACAGATGAGTTTGTGACCCAACTTTATCCATTAACATGTGGCTGTCTGGTTTTCCCAGAACCATTTGTTAAGGAGACTTTCCTTTCTCCATTGCATGATTGTGGTTCTTTTTTCCTAAATTAATTATCTATATCAGTAAGGATTTTTTATCATCTTTTTATTCTCTTCCCATTGATTCATGTGACCAGTTTTTCCTGTTACCATATTGTTTAAATTACAATTGCTTTGCAGTTTAATTCAAAGTCAAGGAACACAGCTTCAATTTCTTTTGTCTCATAGTTGTTTTTGTTATTTAAAAAAATTTAGATCCATATAAAATTTAATATTTTTATTCAGTTTCTTTGAAGATATTACTGGTATTTTAAGGAAGTTGAATTAAACTTATATATCACTTTTAGTAGAATACTAATAATGACTATATTAAGTTTTCTCTATCCATGAGCAAGAATACCTTTCTATCTCTTAAATAGCATCTAATAATTTTCATTGTGTAAATCTTTATCTTCTCAGCTATTTTGAATCTTTGGTATTTGATAAAGCTGTGGTAAATGGAATTATTTTCTTAATTTCTTCTCATTCATTGTATATAAAAATTTAACTGATTTTTGCATTTTGATTTTTAACCTGATTTTTCTCTATTTATGAATTATTTCTAATAGCTGTTTTGTAGTCTCTATAGGACTTTATATATCTAGTGTCATATCATCTGCAAATTATGTTAGTTTCACTTCTTTTTTAAACTGGATTTCTTTTACTTCCTATTGTTTGATTCCTCTAGTTAAACCCTCCAATATCAAATTAAACAGAAGTGGTGACATTGGCTGTTATATTCCTGTTCTTGATTTTAAAGTAAGAGATTTCAGTTTTTCTATTAACTATTATTTTGTCTATAAATTTTGACATGTAGCTTTTATTATATTAAGGTAGGTACCTCCTATTCCCATCTTTTTAAAAATAGGTCTTAAATATTGTTAAACATTTTTACTGTATCTATTAATAACATCACTATGTTTATCCCCTCTTTTTATGCAATATATTACATTGATTAATTTGTGTATACTAAACCATTCTTGTACCCCTGGGATAAATCCCGTTTGATCATGATGCATAATCCTTATAAGGTATTGTTGAGTCTGATTTGTTAGCATCAAATCAAATCAATTTGTAAACATTTTATTTTTGGTTTAATGGTAAACTATACTATTTGTCTAAATATTGCAGACTTTTATCCATTTCTTCAAGGCTTTTGAAAATATTGGTATATAGCTATTCATAGTCATCTCTTATTAACCTTTGTATTTCTGTGAAATCTGTGGTAATTTTTCTATTTACATTTCTACTTCTATTTATTAACATGTCTCTCTTTTTATATTTGTCCAAATAGAGTTTTATTAATTTTATCTTCTTGAAGAACAAGCTTCATTTCATTGGTTGTTATGTGGTCTTTTTATTTCTGTTTCATTTAGTTCTGCTCTTATTTTTGTTGTTTCCTTTTTTCAATTAACTTCAGTTCTTGTTTATTCACTTTTTTTAATTTACTTTATGTATAATGTTAAGGTGTTTATTTGGGATTTTTCATCTTTCTTAATGAAGGGTCATACTTTATTTTTCTTTCCTATTAAGAATACTTTGCTGCATTTCATAAAGTGCAATAGATTATGTCCTTACATTTTTAGATTGCTATTTGTGTTCAATGTTTAATCATATTTTTAATGATGTATCTAAATCAGCAATATTCTCTAATAAAATGCTTTACACCTGCAAATACAAACTATACTAAGAAAAAATATTTCAATAAAAGTTTATGGGCTATCTAAATAGTTACCATGAATCTTTCCTTTACATCAGCTCGTACAATAATTTTAATTTTTTTTTTAATCAGGAAAAATAGCCCTTCGTCTTTAGTCCAGATTAGTTCTGAGGAAAATCCAGAAGTCATCCATTGCCTTCTGTTTTCAGTTTTGTTGAATGTTCCTGTGGGGTTGCCACAAGAAAACACATTTTACTACAGAAAACCAAATACTTTCTGAAAGACAAGATACACATCCATGTCAATTGATGGTACAATAATGGATGACTGACTTTATAATGTGCTGATAGCCAAGCAAGATGTGCCAACTGCTATGATGTAAATTTTAGTGAACCAGCTACAAAAGTAAATTTTGAATAACACAATATAAGGAGAATCAGGAATCTGAGAGGGGAATGTATTAGTGCCATTATAGAGCCATACATTTCAGCTTCCACTGGACCTGACAGTGGAGATATGCTTAATATTGGTAGTATTGAAGGACTATTGGAGTTTATTCAATTTTATTTAGGTGTTCCTCCACACTCCTTTCTTGTATTAGCGTGCCATTGTGTTTAGGGGTTGTAATGTTTCAGTTGTGACTTTTTTTCTTTATGACCTAAGTATTAATCCATAGTGTCAGACTGAAGCTTTTAGGAGATCCACTAACTCTTTTAGCTACTAAACACCTAATTAATTAACAAACACCTAATTAATTAGCACTATCACATAAAAAAACAACTGTGATATGAGTTGAAAGAAGGAGGTAGGGCTGTGAGATTTTAGTTCCCTCTAAAGTGACTAGGGATGTGGATAATCCCTATATTTATAGGATGTTTGTCTTGGACAACTGATATGGTCCTATTGGGAAAAATCAATCTTATGTTTGTCTAATGTCATGGAATGTCATAGGTATTTTATGGCCTGAATATTGGAGAAAAAACTTCTGTTATAAGAGTACAATAAACGGCCAAAAAACAGGGGCGTTCTCCTTGACTTCCTCTGACAGTCCAAATAAAGTGAATCATAAAAATTTGGCCTGGAGTCTCACTGTTTTAAATGGTTTTTAATTCATTCTTAGGGAGTACTCATTCCAGCTGACTGTGACATAAGGAATTTACTAAAGTAAAAGCAAGTTATCTAGACAAATCTCCTGCTGTTTTTTTTCATAATATCAAAATGAAAATAGGTTTAATTTGGTGTTATTGTAATTGAATTTATTACAATATTCAAACATGTTTTATATTTTCCTCTCTTGGATATTATATTGCCACTGATTGTATGAATAGAAAGTGGTGAAAACTGCTCACTTGTTGAAGGTAGGTTAACTAATTCTCGGTGCTAAGGCATTGTTCAGTAAGCTTCACAGGTGGTGCTTTATATGTTATTTCAAATGGAAATTTGATGACTAAATGATGTATTTTATTTAATAGAGTTTACTATATAATTTCACACCCAACTGTGTTATAAGTTCAAATAGAGAGTTGTTTATCATGAAACCGCAAAGTATAAAAGGTTAAATTTCATACTTAACCAACTAATTACTGTATGAGTGGTCTACTAGGTGTTATGTGGATTAACCCAAAGTATAGTAGTATTTGCTCCTCCTAGTAGACTGCTAAATGAGACAAAGTGATCACATAGTAACCAAATCCTAAAGAATACAATGGATAACAGAAGAATGACAGGTAGTCATATCAGAGTTCAGAGTTAATTTAGCCCATTTTTCTCCATTAGCTATTTCCCTTTTAGAGAATTTAAGTTTTCCTACTCCAATATTAAAGACATTTCCTATCATCTCTTTTTGCTATTTTGAAAACTGTGATATGCTTGGTTTTATTAAGAACATATGTTAAGAAGAATTAATTCAAGAAAATCAGGCTGCCTCACTGTGACTATAGTAAAGATAACAGACTGATGCTTTTAGAAAACATGAGTACAACACACAACAGAGAATGGGAACAGATAGAGAGTATAACAGGCCCTTGATCAAAATTATTAAGTTTGAAGAGGGTGCTAATATATTGCCAGATAAAACTCATTTGTACTATATAATTAAAAAACATCACTCAAGATAAACTAGAATGAAGATTACTGAGAAAATGAGTGTATTAGCTCATAGACAAATGGGCAAGGCACATCTGTCTGTATAATGGCACTGATGACTTTGATTCTTGATTGTTACTTTGTATATCAGCACTTGACCAGTTGAGAAAAGAGCTATTCTGAATGGTACAAGACAGACCACAGCCAGTTTGAAATTCTGTGAGGATAGTTGGTACTATCCTATTTGAGTCAGTAGGATATGTTATCTTCCTTTCCTTTCTCCTACTTGTGTGAGGTGCTTTTTAGAGAAGCTGCTTTTGCCTTTGTTCTTGATCCTTATCTGGAATAAATAATTTTATATGGAATAAAATTATTAGTTATCAAAAACTACACTTTTGAAATTATAAATCAGTATAATATTTATGGATTTAACTCATGGAGGAAGAAGTAACCAAAATGTTGTTCTATAAAGAATAATACTTCTCAGTCAAGATAATAAAATGTGTTCATATTATGAGCAACTCATGAAATATATGAATATGAAACAGGAGTAGCATTCAATTCACTCTCTGAGAACTGCTATCTAATTGAAAATCATTATCACACTTTTGGAAATGATTGCTATCAGGGAGTAGTCGCAAAAGCTGCAAGGGCCATTTACTCAGTAGGTAATAATAATAGTAACAACAACAACAGCAACTTAAAGCTTGATGGAATTGGAAAATCTAAGCTTCCATATGTACTGTATTTAACTGTCAGTCTCCACTGAACTATAAAGTAAATATTCACAGTAGGAAAAAGTACACCCACCATTCCTTGCTTACTTAAAATTATGTAGGATGTTATCAGTGGACATTGTATTGAATATCAATAATTCACTTATTATCTTTGTAAATCAGTATCTATTACTGTATTTTTGAGATTAGGAAGAATCATCTGGCAACCAAAAACTAGAGATATTAAAATCACCAAATCACAAAACAATTAGAAAGTGAACTAAAATTAGAACTCAGAATTCTACTTATATTCTAATACTGATAAGGAAGAAGGTCTTTGCTAATTACAAAATATAGAGGAAGTCTTCATTTATATATGTGTGTGCCTGTTTATATATACATATGCACATATATGTAGATACTGATCATAATCTCAATACAATATTTTTTTATTTTAAATTATACAGTTTATTTCAGGCTTAGAATGTATAAATAAAACAAAATTATGATACAACAATATATCATTATGACAAACATTACCAGTTTCAAAACTTTAAGACAACATGAAATTTGGATACAATTATAAAAGTAACAAATGGGGATGTTCTCCAATATCCTAATTAGGAGATTTTTTGAAAATAATTTTTAAAATTTTTTTGTGGGAAGAAAGCAAGTTACATAGATATGTATACATATTACAATACCATAATTATGAAATTATAACCATGCCAAATAATATATTATTTACTATATTATTTGCTATATTATTTAAGTGTTTCAAATACCACTGGAATGGCAAACATCAAATCCAGTGTGTGAATTATTATTTCTGAGAATGTATAATGGGGAATAGGATAGAAGAGATATCCACAGAGAATGTCAACTATCCCTGTGATAGCTGTTCTTTTTTTAAAATTTAATGTAATTTTTATTTGCATATATGTGTATTTATATTTATAGTACATTATTGCATTATTGTGTACCCCAGGGCTTTACCACTTCGTTAAAACCTATTAACCATCCTGATTTTTGGTGCTCTTCACTTCCTTTCCCCTCCTTCTCTCTTGCTCCATTGTTCAGTCCCATTGGCTGTTTTTATTTTTTCTTCTTCGTTTGTTTGTTTGTCCCTATATCCATCATATAAGTGAGACCGTCCTGTATTTCTCTTTTTCTTTTTGGCTTATTTCTACTAATATGAGTCTTTCTAGTTCCATCCAGGTTGCTATGAATGACATGTGTTTGTCCTCATTGATTGATGCGTAGTATTCCATAGTGTATATGTACCACATTTTTTTAACCAATCATCTGCTTTGGAGCATTTGGTTTGTTTCCAAATCTTGGCAATTGTAAACAGAGCTGAAATAAACATGCGCATACAAGTGTCCTTTTGAATTAGTGTTTTCATGTCCTCTGGGTAGATTCCCAGTAGTGGGATTGTTGGGTCAAATGGTAAGTCCACTTTCAGTTGTTTGAGGGTCCTCTATGCAGTCTTCCATAGTGGCTGGACCAGTTTGCACTCCCACCAGCAGTGTAAGAGAGTTCCTTTTTCTCCACATGCACGCCAACATTTGTTGGTTGTCCGTTTTATTTATATGGGCCATTCTTACTGGTGTAAGGTGGCATCTCAGTGTGGTTTTAATTTGTATTTCCCTGATTATTAGTGGTGTGTAGCATTTTTTCATATGCCTGTTAGCCATTGTATCTCCTCTTTGGTGAAGTGTCTTTTTAGTTCTTCTCCCCATTTTTTGACTGGGTTTTTTGCTTTGTTTTTGTTGAGCTGTAAGAGCTCTTTGTGGATCTTTGTTATCAGACACTTGTCACTTGTCTGGAGGGCAAATTTTTTCTCCCAGTCAGTTGAGTTTCTTTTTGCTTTGTTTATTGTCTCTTTTGCTGTACAGAAACTTTTTAGTTTGATATAGTCCCAGCTGTTTGTTTTGCTTCATTTTTTTGCCAGCCATTTTTGTTCTCCAAAATGAATTTCTGTGGTGAAATTCATGATGGTTTTTCCCTGGTTTTCTTCTATGTATTTTATGGTTGAAGGTCTCAATTCCAGATCCTTTATCCATTTTGAGTTAATTTTTGTACAGGGTATGAGGGTGCTGTCCTGGTCCATTTGTTTTTTACATGCTTTGATCCAGTTTTCCCAGCACCATTTACTGAGAGGCTATCCTTGTTCCAGAGTATGTTTTTTGCCCCTTTGTCAACGATTAGTTGACCATATATATGTGGTTTTATTTCTGGGTATTCAATTCTGATCCATTGGTCTGTTTGTCCAGTTTTGTACCAGTATAATGCTGTTTTAGCTATTATGACTTTGTAATATAGTTTGAAGTCTGGAATAGTAATACCTCCTTTCTCTCTTCTGTTTGTCAAAAGGGTTTTGGCTATTCGGGGTCTTTGTTGTTCCGTATGAATGTCAGTAATTTTTGCTCTATCTCTTTAAAATATGTCATTGGGATCTTTATTGGAATTGCATTAAATCTGTAGATTGCCTTTGGTAGTATGGCCATTTTGATAATGTTGATTCTTCAGATCCAAGAACAGGGAATGGATTTCCATTTTTTAACATCATCTTCTATTTCTTTTAAGAATATTTTATAGTTTATTAGTTGTTTTATGAATGTTGGTGCACCCTTGTTAGGTGGGTATATGTTGATTATTGTTATTTCTTTTTGGTGGATTGACCCTTTATCTTTATCTTTTGTCACATTCCTGAGTTTCTTAACCTCACAAAAACAATCTTCAGTTTGGGTCAAGTGAACACTTCTTCCTCTCTCTCTCTTTTTTTTTTAATAAGTATTTGCTCATTAAATATTTTTAAATTGTCTATAAAATATTCTGCAACAATTCACTACAGTACTCCAGTAAAAAGGAAAAAGAATAACTTGTTAACTAAACAGCTAATAGCTGCTTACCTTCAGATTATAAATATTTTATCTTGAATTACATTTTTTGTTGGAGGTTATTTCATCTAAGATTTACTCTTATGACACTAAATTTTTTAACTTTTATGTATAACATCAAGTAGGCCCTTTCACCACCAAGTCACTCATAAATGTGATTTCAACTTGAAAACAGCCAACAAAATTCCAAGATCTTCAAGCCATCAAGAAAGCCATCAAGAAAGCATGATGGAAAGAGATTGAGATTTGTGGTCATACATGGATCAGACACATGGATTTGTAGTCAAACACATGGATAAAATATTGACACTATCACTGAGTGTATTACAGGGCATGTTATTTACAAACTGAATAAATTTCCTTATCTTTCAAATGAAGATAATAATGCATAACAAATGGAGCTTCCTTGAAGATTACATGAACCAAAAAATGTAAAATGTTTGGTTTAGCAAACCTTAACTACTGTGATATATCTGAAGGGATTCTTTTCTCTGTAATTGGTTTCTTTATTGTTACTACCTCTTAGTATGAAAGGAAATACACAATGTTATATAACTTGGATAAAGTGAATTTATTTTCTGGTCTTTAGTTATTTCGATGGAAAATGGGAAAGTTGGCTGCAGGAATTTCAAAATTCCCCTTGAGCTCTAATATTAGTGATTTTGCTTTAAATTTTAAGTGTTTAATTAATTAAGTAGTTATTACATTTCTTCTTTGATATGATAACCTGTCAAATTTACTTCAAAGATGATTATCACACATAATTTGTTTTCTAATAAATTTCTGACAGCACAAATTGAATATTCAAGAATCCCACTAACTTATGTTAAATTAAGCCTACATAATGCCAAGTGGGTTCTGAAGAAATAAAATCTAGATTATGGTTACCATGCATATTTAATGAGGGTAGTCAGGTGGTACCTATTTTCTTTTTGTGGGAGGTGATAATTAGCTGTATTATACCTGTCAGGCAACACAGTGTATGTTGTTTCCTCACTTATTTTCATTGCTCTGCAAATTCAGAAACAAACTGAAGCTAAAAGTAATCATTTTCTATGTATACCAGTTGGATTTGGTCATGACAGAGAGTTTAATTTTAGATAGTAATTAGCTTCATCATTATACGCCATTATTATATAAGTTAAGCATTTCATGGTACATTAGCATTTCTGTTTCCCAAACAAAAATACTTACTTTTATTCTTTTCAACTAGGCCTTCTCTTTTGAACCATAGTCAAAAGTTTATTGTTGATTATTTGTGGTCTTCCCAGAGTCAATTGTTTTCAATAAGTTTTCTTCTTATCATTTCTGAATTCAATGCTTTCTTTTGATTTTAGCATTCAAAAACACGGTCTTCTCTTAAAAATGCGTATTTTGCTGTTAGTAATTGAAATCAGGTCAAAATGGTGCAGAAGCCTCCAAACAACAAATCAAAGAGAAAAAAAAGCGGCACTTTTAAAAGTGGGGCTTCTGTCACTCAGGTTCTTTCAGATTCTTATCACCTGTGTATAACAGTTGCCAGTAAAACCCAATTTAACAACAGGGTTTTATTTACAAGGGAAATTAGACAGGAAAATAAAAAGTTCTTAAAGTCACAAGTGGACAGTTATCTTACCCCAGTCACCATTTTTAGTCCCAAAGGTCCCAAAGACACATGTCCATGATGGTGCCCCTTTGCCCTTCCAAACCTGAGGTAGGAACTCTGCAAAGTCCAGTCTTTCTCCAATGTGTTTTCTTTGCTTCTTCTCTCTTCAGTGTTCTGAGCTGCTCATCTTCTCCAAGGTTATTCAAACTTTCTTTCTTTACCAGGCATCCAACTCCATACCTGTTGCTCTTCTGCTGGCCTCTCTCCCAACATGGCTCCTTACCACCACCAGTTACTCTTCCAAGGTGTGTCCACCCAGCCTGGCCACTCAAGCTCCTCCTTATCAGCCTGTCATTCTCATTTCTCCCCTTCCCAAAAGTCTCTGTCCCAGTCTCTGCTCCTTTCTCTTTATATCTTTTTTCTTTTTCTTTTTTCTCTTCCCCTCCTGAAAACCAGAGGCTCCAATGTCCCCTCACATATCTTCCTGGTGTTTCATTTTCACTTCCCCATCAGGGCCTTGAAACAACAGTCCCAGGGGTGCTAGTTTCCCATATTCTCCAGGGCTGCTCAAGATTTGCAACAAAGTAAAAGAGGGAAGTAATCTTAACCAGGTTAGGCCCCTGTGTTTTTCAGACAAAACTAATGGCAATGCCTAAATTTTATGACTGCCCATGCTGGGGTCATGGCTTTAAAACTTTTTAGATAATACATGTTAATGTAAAATGACCAAAACCTAAGTGAGCAATTGTTAATTTGAACTGCTTTTCAAGATTACAGTTGCTCTATTCACTGTGTATAGTTACTATGAGTAAAAATTATTGCAGTGGCAGTAATGAGCTGAATGTATCTCTGAATTCTGAGTTATTATTTTGGCTGTATAATTGTTATCTTTCCGGGTTTACAGAAAACACTTCTCTCCATCTGAATATTTTCCTTTTTAATTTTTGCTATTTTTCTATCATTATTTGGTTCCTTATTCTTATATTGAACTGACATTATATATAACTTTATACAAGTTTCAAGTGTGGTAGGTAGTACTTAGAACTAATATCTGCCACATGGTTATCTCATGTTTCATGTATATAGTATTAGTTGTAAAGGAAAAACTTTTAATATATAGAACTTGAAATGAAAATATTCTGATATTTTGTAGCCATTGAAATCCCAGAGTTTTATATTTTTTTGAAAATGTGTGTTGAACTAGTCATATATTCATATATTTGAAAATACATGTTGACTATTCATATTCTAATCTGTTACCAACATATAAATATCATTTCAATGTTAAGAAAAAAAGAACATGAATACTCATGTTAATATAAATTTTGTTTGCAATAATCCAAAACATCATGACTTTGTCGTTCTTAATTATATAAGACAAAGACTATCTTGCTTTAGGTTTACTTATCTTCTAAGAATAGAGAAGATGAATAATAATTGTAAAGATAGAGGAGAGACAGTATATACAGATATATTATGAATAGTTGTTTGCTTCACACAAATGTATTTTGGAAACAATTTAAGAAGTCTTCAATAATATATTTTTAAAAGCATGTTTAAATTTAATCATGAAAACTAAAACATGTAAATGAAGTATGTATTATTTGGAATTATAATGCAGTTCTTTTATAAGTCATCTGAAGTTGATTTAGGTTCATTCTAAAACATTTATTGAGACATTTTTTATAAATACTTTTAAAGGAGGCATGCTTGCAAAATTTGAGGAGGCCTTATTTAATACCACATCAACATTACTAACAAGATTTTGGATGAACGGTTTGTTCAGGTTTGTTTTAACAGTTCCAGAATTGTTTTCTTATGGTTTGGGCTTAACTACTGAGCCAAGAACTGTACAAATTCTGAATTAATATTGTTTTTCAGAAATTAATTATTTCTGAATTATTAAATTATTATTAATAATAATTAAATTATTATTAATAATAATAATTATTATTATTATTATTATTAAATTATTTCATCTCACAGTGAACTCTTTTTGGCATTATTTTTCCTCTCTCATCTCCAACCCTCTGCTTCACCCCATTCTACAATTCAGGCATTAAGGGTAAATTTTATAGTTTGTTTAATATGACCCTTTGTTTTGTTTATGTATATTTAAATAGTAAGCATGCTTTGACTCAAAAATGTATTCAGGAACTAAAGATAACTTTATGCTACTTTAAAAGATGATTTACTAAATGTTCTCATTTATTAAATATAAGTTATTGAAGGTTTCTGTTCCAATAGTTAGAAGGGGATATCAAAAAGTAATAAGCACTGTATGTGTTACTGCTCAGGTAACAAAAATAGATAAGAGGCAAGTTCATAAGCATGTTGTATTTTTATGGACAAGCATTCTGAAAGGTTGTTATAATAATTGATTGCCTTTGCTATTACATTATGGTGATATCTCTTTACTCAAACTTACACTCTCTTCAGGATTAAAAAGATGAATCTTTGAACCAAGGATGAATCACTGATGTCACTTCCACTCTAAATCATGACTTTTTCACAGAGAGCTTGTTCAGGTTATTTATTTATTTTTTTTACCATCTTTTAGAGGGCATCAGGTAATGAGAGTTATGGTGGGGGAGAAAGTATTAAGAGGTTGATGTGTATCAATTTTCTTTTTTATTTACATGCAAATAAATGTTAATGGACATCTAAGATTGCATTTTAAAAACATACTCAAAATACTGCAGATTGACTGACTCTTTGGAAACATTCACAGAATTGTACATAATTAAGTTTTCTGGAAGAAGTTGACACTAGCTAGGGGAAGAATATAATTTAGCTAGATTAATAATATAAAGGATGGATTTTTGCATAATATTGCAAGAGTATGTGATAGGGTTCATCAACACTGGAAGCCACATATATTACATCAAAACAGAACTCCAAATAACTGTGGGAGAATGCTTGAAGTCAAAACTAAGTCAGAGTACCAGATCTTGAGGGACTGTAGTTATAAAGATTTCAAATTTTATTCCAAATATATAATAGGAGGAAGTTGAAATCTTCTTTAGATCTCAACAATTAAAGAAGAAATCTATATTCTGTTCTAAAATAGTTGAAATATCTAGGAACTCTGTGTATTTTTCTTAAGTATAAAAAATTCTATATGAAGGGGCAAATTTCATCTTTTCTAAAAATAAAACTCAATAGTTAACAGAACAGACTTGGAACCCTTATTCAGAACTGATAACATTATTCATGAATATTCTCTATTTATATTTAATTGAGTAGTGCTTTGAGTTGCTTTTTATTAATCTGCTAGTTTATTTAGTTGAAAATCATAACATAGCACTTCAGAAACACAGAACACTATTTTGTATTGAATTCATAATCTCTTAATTTACAGATATTCATCATCTGCATACAGATTTCTGTGAATTCATGCTCAGCAGACCCTACATATATATGTACATAATATTGAATATTTCTTTCTTAAGCATTTGTTAGTTTTTCCTAACATGTGTTGCTTATTGTTTGTTTGAACTCTTAGTAATTTATTCAGCTACATATGACAAATGACTCATAAAATTAATCACTATTTTATCATTTCTATATAACAGTACAATAATACTTTTTGTTAATTTACTCTATCCCATGATTTTGAGTAGAACAGTGATTTCTGGCTAACAAATATTTTAGAACAATTTCCATTTTTATGTAACCTGCTCTGTTTTTGAAAAATTTTCAATGTCTTTGAAGATATGTATATTAAACTAATCTCAACTAATAAAATGGAAAAAACTTCAGTAAAACTATGATGAGTCTGCAGAGTTTGTTCAATTTGAAAGGAAGTTTTATTCAGTGTCTCATAGAGATTTTAGTTTATTATTTTAAATAAAAAATACGGCTTCCATTTATTGAATAATTGTCCTGGAATTCCTGTTGCACTATCTATTAATGGTATTAGCTTGGTAAAATTTCTTAGCATCTTTATGTCCCAATTCTAAGAACTGGGAAAGAAGGATAGTCATACTAATGACTACACAGATTTTGGGAAAGTAATATGAATTTATGTTTACAAAAACATTTAAATAAGCTCTTAGTAATATTATTTTATATTGAGGTTAGTTTATTAGATTTCTGTATCTTATATATGTTAGGTAAAAATTAGCTGATTCTAAATTCATAAAACTACAATGTATATGATTCATTTTACTATTTTTGAAATTGTATTATTGTCACTCTTTTCCTTTGTTTTATTGATATTAAACTTTCTACTGAACTTTCAAGGATTAGTTCAACCCTTTGTTTTCTGTTAATGTTTTCCCTCAACACTTTATTCCTCAGTGATAGCTTTCACTATCAGCATCTTATATTTTTGATACAGCCTTTTAATAAGAATGTATTAATATAATATGATTACATTAATTAATTGTTACTTTTACAGATCCTTGAAGAGTATATGCTTCGTTAATAACTCTTTTTATACCTCATCATTCCACAAATAATAAACTGTATTACATGGATATTAAAAAGACTGAGTACTATCAAAATTGTCTAGTCTTTTGAGGGGGTAACTTTTATCACAACTTACCCATCCTTCCCTGGGCTTTTTCAACCACCCTTTTGTATTTAAGTTGTTCTTAAAGAACCTTTATATACGTTTCTCTCCAGTTGAAGTTGTACTGGAAGTATTACTGAAAATATACAACTTTTTAAATCACATACTTGTTCTTGAAAAATTCAAATTTGATTGGCACAATTTTCTTCTCTAAGGAAAAAACATCAGCTTTAATTTAGGGAAAGTGAAAGCTTCATTTACTGAGTGTTATTTCACAATTATGACCCAGAGTACAAACTGAACATTCATATCAGAATGATAAAAATTTAGCAGAAATAAATGAGAGAAATAAAAAATGAATGTCCAAGGGATCAATAAATTGAAAAGTTGTATTATTTTAAAAAACAATAGGCAAATCTCTTGCTAACTTTACTAAGAAATGAAATTTTAAAGATATAATAGCTAGTATCAGAAATGTAAGAGGAGAAATTCCAACATATATTTTAGAAATACAGAGAGTCATAAAACTTTACAAGGAGTACCCATATGCTGGCAAATTTAATAACTTAGACGAAAGGAAATTTTCTTAGAAATCAATCTTGTAGTACTGAAACAGAAAGAAATAGAAAGTTTGAACAGACTAATCACAAGCAAGGAAATTGAAACTTTAATTAAAAGTCTCCTAGAAAACACAAACTTGTGACCAAGTGGTTTCACAAGTTAGTTCCATCAAACCTCCAAAGATTAACTAACACCTATGTTTCTCAAACTCTTCCAAAAATAGAGAAAGGAAAATGTTTTCCCCATATTTTATGAGACCAGCATTGCTCTGGTAGAAGTATCTGACAAATACATTAAAATTGCAAATCAATTTCCCTGAACATAAAAGAAAAAAAAATCTTCAAATAACATTGTAAGTTGAATTCAACAGTACATCAAAAGGATCAAACATTATGACCATGTGAAATTTATTTCAAGTATACAGGAATGGTTCATCACTAAAAAGCCATTGATGTAACTTGCAGCATCAGCAGAAGGAAAGATAAAAATTGTATGATAATCTTATAGATGGAGAGAAACACATTATAAAATTCAACATTCATTAGTACTAAGGCACTAAAATAACTGGGGCTAGGAGATTTATCAGCATAATAAGGTCATATATAATAAGCCCACAGCCAATATCATGTACAATGGTGAAAGAACACTTTTCACTTAAAATCTAGTACAAGAGAAGGATGTCAACTTTTACTAGCAATGTTCAACGTAGTACTGGAAATATTAGACAGAGCAATCAGAGATATGTGTCCAAGTAAGGAAAGAATAAATGCAGCCACTAAATATTTTCAAATTATATTAAAATATTCATAGAAAACACTTAAAACACTTCACTAAAGAAGTAATCAATTGAGTAAAGTTGGCAGGTACAAAATCAATTTTCAAAAATAGATAGCATTCATATATACAAATGACTTAAGAAAGAAATCAAAGTAATTTTAGGTAATAATTTCAACAAAAATGATTAACTTTTGAATATACTTTACAAAGTAGGTGAAGTATCCATATAATAAAAACTATAAGATGCGGTTGAAAAAAATAGAAGACTCACAAAGGCAAATGGAAAGATATTCCATGCTCATAGGTTAGAATGTTATTAAAATTCCCATCCAACCCAAATAAATATATAGATTCAATGTGATCCCTCTCAAGGCTCCAATGATATTCCTTAAAGAAATAGAACAAGTAATAGTGAACTTCATATGGAATCACAAAAGAATGAACAATCAGTACAATCCTGACAAAAATAGATAATGAATGGTGGTTTCCTTCTCCTAGATTTCAAATTATACTTTAAAACTATGGTACTCAAAACAGTATCATACTGGAATAAAAATAAACATACAGATGGGTGGAATAGACCTGAGAATCCAGAAATAAACCCAAACATATGAGCAGTTAATTTGTGAAAAAATGATCAAGCATATATGTTGGAGAAAGGAGAGTCTCTTCAGCAAGTGATATTGGGAAAACTTGACAGACACATACAAAAAGAGTGAAGCTAGATCACCTTTTCACACCTTACAGAAAAATTAACTCAAAATGGGTTAAAGAGAAGACTGAAATTATAAAATGCATTGAAGGAAAATAGGCAAAATACTACTGACATTGACTTTAGAGATATCTTTGGGAATTTATCTTGAGAGCAAAAGAAACAAAAAAATTATATAAATAATTGTGATTACCTCAAACTAAGAAGCTTATGCTTAGCTAAAGAAACTAGCACTTATGCAAAAAGATCCCTTACTGAATGGGCTAAAATATTTGCATATCATATCTGACAAAGGACTGCTATACAAAATATTTAAAAACATAAGCAACATAACAAACACAACAGAAAATGAAATGTTCCATTGGAGTGCTTTGTCTTTTTCTGATAAAAAATGATCAGAAGAATTAAAGTAGAAACTTTTTCAAAGAAGACATATGTAGACATATCTAGGCCAGAGGGCATGTGAAAAAATATTCGTCATCTCTTACCATGAAGAGATGGTAATCAAAACCAAAACTGGAGTAAATATTTGGTTACCCCATACATCTGGCAAAGCACTAATATCAAAGATCTACAAAGGGCTCATATCATTCCACAAAAAGGAAACCATACTATAAGGAATAGGTAGAGAAGCTAAATCGATACTTCTCCAAAGACCTATGAATGGCCAATCAGTGCATGAAAAAATGGGAGTCATTATTTGTTATCAGAATAATGCAGTCAAAACCTCAATGCAATATAACCTTATTTCAGTGAGAATGAGCCACATCTAAATAATCAGAAACAACAACTGCTGGCAGCGGAGTAAAGATAGAGGAAACTCTCTTACTCTGTTGGTGAGAATGTAGACTGACTTAGCCTGTTATGGAAAGCAATGTGGAGGTTTCTCAAAAGATTAAAAATGGATCTGACATATGCCCTGGCTATTTCTCTCCTACATATCTGCTCCCAGAAAGCAAAGGTTGATTTAAATGGAAATATGCATCCTTATGTTAATAGCAACACAAGTTACAATAGCTAAGCTGTGGAAATAACCTCAGTGCCCAAAAACAGATAATGAGTGGATCAAGAAGTGGTGGTATATATACACAATAGAATTTTATTTAGCAATAAAAAAGATAACCTCATGATATTTACAAAAACATGGATGGAATTTGAAAATATAATGCTAAGTGAACTAAGTCAGAAGAAAAAAGGTAAATGTTGGTTCATGTCACTAATATATGAAATATGGAGAAACCAATCTAAGACACAGTCAGAGAAAGACTAACACATTAATCCTTGAAAACTGACTGCAGAACAGAAGCATCCAAAGAGAGGTTGAAAGAGAGGTTGAAACAAAGAGAAAAGACAAGAAAATGGGCAATGATAATGAACTGTGGGTGCTATAGTGGCAGATACCCTGTGGTAATGATATCTGATGGAGAAAATCCTAATGTTACCACAATGAATTATTACAACAAAATAAAAGAATAATAACAATCATACCACAATGATATTCCACTTCACATCTGTGAAAGTAGCCTACTCCAAATAGAATAAAAACAATTGCTGGTGAGAGTGTAGAGAAAAAGGAACACTTGTACAGTATTTGTGTGAATATAGACTGGTCCAGCCCCTAGGGAAAATAGTATGAGGTTTCTCAAAATATTAGCCACTTTTATCACATTATATAGCTTTCCTATGTATTTACCTGGAGAATGCAAAAAAACAGTAATTTGAGGGCATATGTGCATTCTCACATTCACTGCAGCCTTATTTACTATAGCCAGATAACAGAAGTAACATAAGTACCCAAGAAGAGAAGAGTAAATAAAAAAATATACAATACATACACACACAAAGGAATTTTACGCAGGTATTAAAAAAGATGAGGTGTCATTTGGATGGAACTGAAGGGGATTATGTTAAGTAAAATAATTCAGAAAAGGAGAGAAAACTACCAAATGCTTTCATTTATACATGGACTATGGAGAAGCAGAACAAAGGGTGAAATGTAACCAAACCAAGAGCAAACCCTTAACTTCTGACTACAAAATTGAGGTAACTGGAAGTGGAATGCAGCAGTGTGGGAATGAATGAGTAAGATGACCGGGTGAAGCATGGCAGAGGATTATTGTGGTCTAGGTCATGGGCCTGATATGAAAACAAAGATTAATAGTAGTTTGAACTTTTAACCTCCAAACAAACACAATGATGTAAACAACTTTACCTCTATAAACATGATTTGAAATAGGTGATATGCAGTCAAGGAAGTTATATTTTTATTATAAAGATAAATATTGTGTATTTATGTAACAAACTATTGAGCAGTGTAAAACACTTGAAAAATACTGAACATTAGCATATCTTGTGATCTCTGAGGAGAAGAGGGAAAGAGAAGGGAAAGGAATAAGGGTCCATAAGGAAAGGTGGGGATGGGAAGAAGAAATATTTATATATTAAAACAATCTATTAAATGATAAAATAAGTTAAAATTATTTTCTAGCATGTTCTTAAAACTTCTAACTGCTGTCTCACTAATTCTAGATGATAAATATAGAAGGAAAAATGGCAAGAACTATTCCTAGTTCACCAAATTTATTTTGAATTTACTCATTATTTCTGTACACAATATCATTAGAAATATTGTAGCATCAGGATACCTATATTCTATGTTGTGTTTTCTGATTTGGCAATTATAATTAGGCTATGTCTGTTCAAGGATTTAGAGTCTTTCAGAAGTCCATTTGAATAAGTGAGGAGAGATAAAATCAGTTGCTTTTAAGTATCAGATTTTATAATTATATTTGATTAATGCTCAATATTTCTACCTTTCACTTTCTTCTTCCTTCTTCTCATTCCTCTTGATACTAATATAGTATTTTTGAAACAAAACATGTACCTCTTTCATCATGGAGGTTACACTGTATTGATCATAAATTGAAGCAAATAGATACAGTTGCATAGGCGGTGATGTAGGGTTAGTGCAGTACTTTGAGAGTAGCACATGATCTGATTTATTTTACTAGCACAAAGACTCCAAAGTCCACCCATTTTGTACCCAAAGGAAGTACCTCATCTTTTTAAATAGTTGTATAGTAATCCATTGAAAATAGAGTCCACATAGTTTTACCCATTCATCTCTTGATGGACAATGGTTAGTTACATAACTTGGCAGTTGTAGATAGTGCTACTATAAACATAGGGGAACACAAAACTTAGAGTGTTTATTAGATATTAAAGTGTTGTTGTTGGTTTTTTTTTTTTTTTTTCGTAAATGCCTGCAGAGGAATTATTAGATCAAATGGTAGGGTTTTTTTTAAATAATTTTTTAAATTATATATTTCACATCTTTGTAATCCCAGGGATTCACCCAAATGGTACTGTTTTCATTGAGAAATCTCACACTGTTATCAACATAAATTGCACAAACTTGCATTCCCTCCAACAGTGAGAATGGCCCATATCAAAAAGAATAGGACTAATAAATGTTCACAAGGATATTGTGTATTCTCATTCACCATTCACCACAGATATGTTTTAAAATCTTGTTTCATTAGCAGACAGTTGCTCTTTGAACAGTTACGTAACACTTCTGGAGCCTTAGTTTCTTTTAGTTTTACAAGATATAATATGCAAATAATAATACTTTCTTACTGTGGTGTTACAATTAGAGTAAATACTATTTTTGAAATTTTGGGGGGAGTTACTTGCACTGGTGGACTTTAAAGGACGCTGTCTGTGCAAAGATAGTGTTATGAAATAGAATGTATTTCTTTCCTAAATAATACTCATTCAAAATGAGAACACCTTCGTTAAAGGCTCCGAAGGGCAATGATTTTTAAAATAGCAAAGGAGGCTAACACAGATGAGATTAGATGTGTAATTTTGGAGAATCTATGCTGCCATAGTCCTTAACAATTTCATTATCAGTGACAATGTTTCAACATCAGAGCATACACCCATGGTACAGAAGGAAGAAGTGAAGCAAAATAAACTTAGAAAAGATGAACTGAGAGGTGTCCTATAACAAAAATAAGTTTCATATGTGCTTGATAACAATTCTAGGGAATCATGTTTTTTCTTTTTTTTTCTATTTATTAAGGGTTTCAGTGGTTAGAAGACTTATTGAGATCAATAATTTATAATATGCAGTACTCTATGTGTATGTGTGTGGATTTTTTGGTTGAGAAAACCTTAAACTACTGAACTTCATCACCCAAATCCATTGATCTCCTGTCTAGGTAAATACAGTTGGGAAAATTGTTTCTACTGGAGAAGAAACACCTACTCATTCAGTATTCCTCAGAACTATAGCAATCAGATCATTAATAAGGATTTTCTCAATTAACTACTCACTACTAAATTAAAGTTAATGTCAAAAGAATAGCTTGTAGATTCAGGGGAGAGTCTTAACTTGACAATTAAGATTTAAGATATCTATCGCAAATAAAATGGTAATTTATTTTGATTTAGTTACATATAATAATTATAGATATTAATCACATACAACACTTAACTGCATAAGAAAAATGTTCCTACCAGATAAACATGACTAAAAAAGGAAAAGTTAAATGATTTTCAAGTGGACAGTTAATGTTTAGTAATGAGATTGTGCAGTATGAGACATTCTGAAAAATATATTTTACAACATAATTTAAAAATAACTTGAAAACTTTCAGGCTTATTAGGCTTAGTTAAAACTCATCGTGTGTGACACATGAACACATGTATTAAAAGGGCCTTAAAATGAGAGTAATGTAAAAGGCGATGCAGTATTCAAATAGAGTTATACTTTGTGTTTGGATAAAGAAGTATGTATGCCAGATCAATTTTCCATGAACATTTCACATGGAAATGCAATTTGCAGTTTGTTAATAATGGAAGTGTGAATTCTTTATTTCTTCTTTTTTCTTTCCAGAGACTAGGTTTTGCTTTGTTGCTGGTATTGTCTAGACTCAAGTGATTTCTAGCCTCAGCCTCCCAGGTAGCTGGGATTACAGGAGCACGCCACTCCACCCAGCTTCTGAATTTTCATACTTAAATTTATTTTTAAAATGCAATTTTTTCCTATATGAATACACTCATTTTAGTCTAACAGAATATGTAAGTCTCATGAAAAATAGAAAGAGGTTCCAGTCCAACACCTTTCTCTATTTTACCAGATGGCAACATTTTCTTTAGAATTCTTTTATGTTTGCCAAAGTTCTAGCAACCAACCATGTGGTTAGTATGTTTTGGCAGTCTAGCAAAGACAATATTAAATCTACTGGGCAGTGTCAAAATTTTATACAACCCTTTCATTGGCCAAGACCAATTATATTTAGTTCTTGTTTAAATAATAATTCCACCCTCTTGGTAATTTATATGACTGACAGCAACCTTTCACAGAAGAAGGTTTCTATAGTTTGGTCCACTCCTACTTCTAATCTGTGTTTTCATGATTGCAAACTTGAAGGGCTATTTTTCTGTCCTGACCAGGTTCATGACTGTCAAAGCAGAACTTGCAAGTGGACAAACTTAAACAGGTAAAGATATTATTCATTTGTTGAAATGATCAGACTAAAGTCTGAATTCATTCCACTAAAACAAAGGGTGTGAAATTGTTAAGCATTGGAGTGAGGCGAACATAGGCCATCTGTGTTTGCTAATTGGTTTATCCAAAAGAAAATTTTTTTTGGATTTGTGATAAGTTGTTACATAAATTGGAGTCAGACATCCACTAAAGTTATTTTCTTATCCTCCCATAGCAACTGAGAGATAGGGACTTTACTTTGCTGATGTTTATATGTCAAAAGAATGGCTTGTAGATTCAGGGGAGAGTCTTAATTTGTGAAACTTTAAATTCTTTTTAAAATGTAAAGAGCTCTAAAGAATTTTGAAATGTCTTAAAGGGTTAGAATGTAATTTGCAGTCACATTTTTTTTTTAATGAATGTTCCCAGAAAGGGAGGATCTTAGAATTAGAAATAAATCTTTTACAGTTTAATCAAGTTAAGAACTTCAATGCCATCTTGATCAGATGTAATACCGGGACTCAGTTGTGAGACTTGATGAGAATGATGAGATCCTCATAATAAAAGGCAGATGGTTGGGATGCATTTCAGAGTTTAGTAGCAATATATTCAAGTGTTTATTCCCAGAATTCGTTTTCATTAAGATAAGGTAGTCTTTGAAATGCACTTGCAAAATCACCAAGAAACCCTTTTAGAAGGTCAAAGTTTCCTTTATATCCATCTGTCCAAGTCTTACTCCTCATTGATTCCTACCTCTCCCAAAATGAGTGAGATTGGGAAGTATCAGTAGAAACTCATTATATCTCTTGAAGTCTTTGCCTTTTTGTGGTTTTGACTGATTTTTGGTATTTTTTTGGTATTTGAAGAAGCAAGTTATGTAGTAATATTCTGATTATATCCAAGTACGAGTCACATGGTCATATTTATAATTTCAAATGTACTTTCTTATTTTTAGCTTGGTCTATATAACATTTTGAAGGAGAAGGTAACTCTAGAAGAGCAATGATAGAGGTTTCCAGAAATTAAACAACTTTCCTATAGTCACATAACAAGTAGTAGAGTTAATTTCTATATAATCTTTTACATACATTCTTTCTAAATACTATTTTATTGTTCTATTTTTGATTTAACTAAAATAATATTTGTGAGGTCTATAGGTTGTTTATGAGGGTTTTTGAGAAAACTGTCTATTATTAGAGAGAAGTGAGTGAGTATTAGACTGAATAATGTTATTTCTCTCCTGGATATCTTTGTTTCTATACTTGTTTTTAAAAATCCCCATCAAAGATTGAGATAATCAAGAAAGATATTTGATCCATTTTTTATTGTATTGCCTTTAAATGGTTAAGTACCTTTTATTTTGATATAATCATGTAAATTCATGAATATAAATTTATTTATATAGATATTTCATTTTATATGCTTTTCAATTTATTCTGACATTTCTAATGTTTAACATATTTTTCTTCATTAACAATTTTACATTTTATATTAAAGTTAGTTTGTCTTATTTTGAGATAAAATCTGTGGTTTTTAATGTGTGCTATATTATGTTTCATATCAGAGTAAAATGCAGAATACAAAATATTCACTAGGAGTGGGTACAAAGAATCTACATTTAAAGGAGATATCAAATGATTCTTATTTATATTTGAAGAAACATTGACCTTGGATTTTGCATTGAATTTCTTTGTTATGAAAAAGAAAAAGAAAAATTCTGGCTGGTCTGCATTTGCCTGATTTGATATTTAATTTACTAAATGTAATAAATCAGATAATTGGTAGATAATATAAAGCCATCGAACCTTTAGGTACTTCAGGAACATTTTAAACCAAAAATATTGTCGTATGTTTCTGTTCACAGTATTTTCTCCAATTACTTGCCATTGATTAGTATAACATTTTAGAAGATTTATTCTGAACTTTTAGTAAATTATTTTGTTAAAGTTTTTTTACAACTTGATTGAATATTAGTGATTTCAAATATAATAAACAAGTTAAAAGTTCAGTTAGTTGTCTGGAGTCATTGTCTTTCTTTAGAAAAGACCCTGGGGTTTACAACATTCATGTAAGCAGATAACTTCTTTTCCCATACAGTTGTACTCCATGAAAACCCTCATTTAAAAGATTACAAAAGAACAAATCTACCTCCCTTCTTTCTCCCCTTCCTCCCCCGCCCCTTGTTTTCTATTCCTTCTTCCCTTTTCTCACTTCTTTTTCTTCTTTTCTTTCTCTCCCTTTTCTCTCCTTTTTAATGTAGAAATTGTACTTTCCCTTTAATAATCATTTTTGACACATAAAATTATTTGACATGTTTTTATGATGCTCTGTGTCATTTACTTTAACATAGCCATTTCCCTTGAAGAAATTTTCTAAAGAGAGCATTTGACAGCTACTAAATAATGATTGAATGATGTCCTCAACAGTTATCTATTACTCATTTTGTATTTTAACTAACAAAGGAATGCTTTCAACATAAGCTGATTTTAATTAAAAAGAAACTCCATATGAAGCAGTTATTTTAGTACAAAAACAAATTTTCATTTCTCAAATTAATTGATTTGTGAATCTATAAACTGGAGCTGTAATTCTAAGTCCTAAGAAATATTCCACTGCACAGAGAATCTTGTTCTGAACCTATTGGTTAATGAGATAAAATGTAACAAAGGTGTTATTGTGTTCTAATTCCTTTCTCAATAAACTCTATCTGTTAGATTGAGCAGATTTGTGTTTAATTTTAGACGTGTTGCTCTGACAGAATAAAATTGGAATGTGGTGATTGTCAATGGCAAGCATTGCTAAAGTACAGACTAGTTCTAAATGCCCAGAGTATTGATGTCATATATGAACTTATGGACAGATTCCATGGTGCCCAAATACTTTATTTTTTTGACTCATCATAATACAAAACTTATAAATTATTGTTATTATTATGTGATACACAATTTCTAATGTGTCAAGCTTTGAGACAAGCTTTTAAGTCAGGTGTTTGGAACTTGTAGTAAAATTTTCTACAGAAATTGCATTATACATGGTGTTTGTATCTTTAGACAAGTTCATAATGTGTTTAAAATATTTGTATTACTCAGTCAAGTACTCAAAATATTTAACCTCTATCTACTATATTCTTGTGGTAACAATGATTCAGAATTTTGATCTTGTCATTTAGAAATACATTGGCTTGCTGTAGTTGAATCCTAGATTCTCCTATTTTCCTCTTTTCTACTTAAAACAAGAAAAATGGGTAGCAATGTTGATGAATATACATTGGAAGGAAAACAACATAATAAAACAGCAGAGGATTTAAAATGGAAGGAAAAGAACACATTTTTGGAAGTATACGATTATGTGAATGATAAGGAACTGATCAGGCAATAGCTTCTATTCCTCACTGATGGCATTTGAAAGGTTAAACCTATGGCAATAGGAAAAATCTCCTACAAAGAGACCTCAGTGTGGATACAAAAGGATACCTGTGCTCAGATGTTTATTGCAGTATTATTTATAATAGCAAGGAGATGGAAACAACCCAAATGTCCTAAAACAGATGAATGGATGAAAAAGATGTGGTATATATACACAATGGAATATTACTCATGAATTAAAAATGATAAATTTGATGAATTTATGGAAACACGGATGTACCTAGAAAAAATCATACAAGCAGAAATGAGTCAGAAAGAAAAAGACAGAAACCAAATGGTTTCACTAATATACGAACAACCAATTGAAAGTACACAATGGCACAACGCGGGGGGGGGGGGGAACCAGCTGGAGCAGTCAGGGAGAGGAGGTGGTGGGTGACCCCTGGGGATTAAAATGATGTGAAATCTATATAAATAAATTATTTTTAAAAAGGAAGAATCTCCTCAATGCTATGCTGCCAGTGTAGAAGCTACCAAATAGATTTGGCACTTTAAATTGAACTGATTAAAATAAAATAAAATAAAATAAAATAAAATAAAATAAAATAAATATCAATGTCTCCAATTATACTAGCCACATTTCAAGTTCCCAGAAGCCATATTTCTTTTGTGACTACGCATTTGACAGCAGAGCTGTAGAACGTTTCCATTCTTATAGAAATTTCTTTTAGATTGTAGTGCCTGCTCTAGAGTATGTGTTGGCAAAAGTTTTTCATAGAACTAGATAGTAATAGGCTGCATGAACCATGCATATTCTACCTTTTTTAAAAAACAAAGACAACAAACTATTTATAGATCTAAAAATCTTACCTAATTCATGGATGGTACAGTAACAGGCTACACTGTAGGCAGAATAGGTCAGATATAGGTTTATGGTTAAGAAAAAATTTTGGACCTAAAATAGGTACTTGTGCTTCATGTTGAAACTTCAGTAGAAACAGTGGCCTTGTCCTCTCTGCTATTACTAAGGAATATGATTGGCTCTGTGGAGTGCTTTACTGTTTCCTGAGAATAGTGAATATCCTTTATTTCAGTGATCCTAAATAGTGAAATTGAGAAATTGTATTACAATATTATAAGATTATAGGTCTGAAAACATGTTTTTTTAATCTGTTAGTTTTGTATGAATATTACTGAATATGTGTATTGATGAAATATTTCCAAGCTCTATTACAATCTCATTGTAATTTGTTTATATCCATTAAATGTTTAATATAATAAAAATAGAACTTCTTTTAAGTTACATATGATACTCATCTAAAAAGATTTTTTTCTTGACATTTACAGTGATGATTGAATATATTTTGCATCATGAAAATGTGATAATATCTTACTATTTTTCTTTCATTAAATTTTAAAATATTTTATTTTATGTTTCCTTTAGCCATCACTCTCTGTAATAGTAAGTTTGAGTTTTTGAGTCTAAATTCTGATTTAAAAACATGAAAACAAAATTTAGACATTTTAAAAAAGTTTATACATTAAATTCTAAATATTTCTTGAATATCAACTATGTACCAAGCACTATCTAAGTATTGTGACTATAAATCAGTTAAAGTAATTGTTAATATCAAGAAATTTACATATAGTAGAACAGGCTTTAAACTTTAAAGCAGACTAGAAATGCTATATCATATGTTCAAGAAAAATGTATGGAACCTGGTGCAAATAAGTATAGTAGAATAATGCCTATTAAAACGTTAGGAGAACCCTGACCTTTTTTTAAAAAAACTTATTTGTATATGTATATTTATATTTATATTACATTACTAGGAAATGGAGAAAGAAAAAGAGAGCCATCTGCATAGTGCCAGGCAGGCAGGAGAGCTGCTTCTCCCCAGGATAGAAATTGTACTGATTCGTTTTTTTTCTTAATTAATTAATTTTTTATATATGTGTTTCACATCTTTGTATTCCCTGGGGACAACCCAAAACCTTCTCTCCCTGACCACTCCCTCCCATTTCCACCCCTCCTCACCCCCCCCACATACTGAAGTCCTTTTCATGGAATTTTTATGTACATGTCTATGGCCTAAATTGTCAACTGGAATAAATTTTATAATTAAAAAACAAAGAAAAGAAAATTGTACATATATGCAAAAAAAAGTTAGGAAAGAAAAAGGCATCTCTTTGGGACTTTTATGGATAAAGAAAATTTGGGGGCTAAGCACTAAGCTAAGCAACAGTGTTTAAATAAATTCATTATATATAATAAATTATATATATAAATAATATATAATAAGTATATAATATAAATAAATAATAATATAATATAAATAAATAATAATATAATCTAAATAAATAATATATATATTTGGATTGAATATTTAGCAAAAGGTAGATAATATAATTTGACTTGAGTAGCAGATATAATGGTAAGACAAGAAGATACGTAACTGGATATGTGGTTAATCTTTTTGAACTGTTAAAGATAATGAATACTCTAATGGGTAGATTTTCTCTTAGGCAGAAATATTATTCTGACACACAATATACAATTGCTGGATAAAATAATGAATATAGATAGATTCCTCATGAAACTCTATACGTAGAGATAGTATGGAGAACATGAATTTAAAATCACCATTGCAGAGAGGATGAATTGGCTTCTAGAGTTCAGGAAGAAACTTGTAAAGGATTTTATCATTTAAGCAGAAATAACTAATAGTTGTGCTGATATAATTTAACTGAAGTAATATTATTATTACCCCAAGAAAACAATGTTCTGAAATGTTTGAGTACTGTGGTGCTTGTCACTCAACCCTTACAAACTCTTATGCAGTGGACAATATGAAATCAATTTTAGAAATGAGACAAATTTTCTGTATCTGACATTACCTTTTATTCTCTGTATACAATTCAGAAACATTCTGCAAATATGTATGAAAACAATTAATAGTAACTTATTAACAGCAGAAAATTCAAGTACTGTAACATAATCCATTTTGATTGTAGGAATAGTAGTTAAGAGTATGGACCCTAGACTGAAGTTGTATAAAGACAGTAACTTCAAAAGTTAGTGCAGGTGTAAAACAAAACTGTTAAAGTGAAAATTAGAACCAAATCTGTGGAATATTTCATGATCTCATCATCTCTTTTCATATTTTTTAAGTAGGCTGCCTTATGAACTACATATTAATAACATTTCTTCACTAGATCATATATGCTAACTTGAATTTCGAAAAACTAAAGTATATATATCCACTTTATAAGGTGACATATGCAAAATGAAGGAAGGAATACCTTTGCTGTCAGAGCTGGAAAGGGCTGGTAAAGTTAAGTAAAAATGCACAAGTTGTTCATGCTTTCTAGGTCTTACTTCCCTCATACATAAAATAAAAATACAATTGACCCTTGAACAACTTGAGTTTAAATTGCACTGGTGGGCTTGTATAGCATTCTTCTGTTGGGGAGTTCTGCATTTACAGATTCAACAAAGAACACAAGTAGTTGATTGAATTCTCTGGAATGTGGAATCCGTTGATATGGGGGGACTTGAGTATATACAAATTTTGGTGTGGGGAAGTGGATTGTTGTCTTCAAGCAAATCCCTTGTGGATACCAAGGAGTGACCATAGTTATAGTCTTGGAGTAACAAAAGTTATACCAAAATTTTCTACTGTGTGAGTGTCAGTACCCCTAATTTCATTGTAGCTCAAGAACCATTGGTAAAACAGTTAACCAATTTAAGTTTTGCAGGTTAAATTAAGCAAATGAAATTAGGTATGTTTTGCTTATCCCTAGAAACAATTTATACAAAATCTGAAATGCATGTGGTTTGAACTAAGTTCTATTGGTATTGTTTTATATTATTTTAAAATTTTGATGATGGACTGTAAATGGTATTACTGAGATACACAAAGAATAATTTCTTAAAATAAAATGATGACAATAAATATAAAAAATAACATGGAATCACATTGTGATTTCAAAATGCATTTCATATCAAAATTGGACAGTCATTAGAAGAGGGAAAAAAAACTTAGACTAGTCTTTCCTGTAAATTATATATAGAATTCTAAAAAATTTACCAATCAAATCCAACAATATATACAAATAATTATACAGTATGTTCTAGTCATATTTAGCCTAGATTTGTGAGATTGATTTACTATTCCAAAATCAATATAATCATATCGAAGTGAAAGGAAAAAAAACACATAATCATATCAATAAATGAAGAAATATTTGAAAGTGTCATGATAAATACTCTCAAGGAAAAAAGATAAACTTCCCTGATTATATGAACATTTACAAAAATCATATTACTGAGCTAAATCATATGTAATGAAAAACCAAAAGCGTCTAACATCAGGAAGAAAAGCAAAGATATCCTCTCTTACTCCTCTATTCACTACAGGAAATCCTAACTAATGTGATTAAAAAAAGAATGAAAAGTATATGGATTAAGAAGAAAGAATAAAATCATCTTGTTTATACTTATATTGCATCTTTGTATAAGTAGAAAATACCAAAAACCCAACACAAAAACACTTGGAAATAATAAGTGATATTAAAAAAGTTTCAGGAGACAAGTTTAAGGTACAAGAGTCATTTGCTTTCCTATTTACCAAAAGTGGACTGTATTTAAAATTAAAAGTCACCGCCATTTATTTAAAAATTAAAAATACAACATATTTTGTGTTTCAGAAAACAAAATACATCCAAGGACAACAGTTATATGAAGAAATGCTCAAAGTAAATTAAAATCAGGGAAATGAAAATCAAAGCCATAATGAGATACTGCCATGGTGGGAACCTTGCCTGAGGGAAGGGATGAGGATTGCAATCAGGACATCAAGAAGATCTCTTGAGCAGGAGGGCACAGTGGCTTTTCTCTTGATCCGCTGGCCACGAGTTTATTTTTCATACAGCTTTTATACAATTCATGTAACAGTTTAGCAATTACACAGCCTTTTGCTTGACATCAGTTTTACTGGGGGCTAGCTTTCTGTAGGCATCTGCTTATCTAGGATATATGGAGATCACCAGACCCTCTATGAGATGCCTGTGTTATCCAAACTGATTTAGTTTACAGGGCTTCCTGATACCTGTGCTTGCTAAGGCATGCAGGACATGCCATCAATAATTTTATAGTTCCTCCTATTTGTGAGGATTTGTTCAGCGGGCAACCTTCTTTAACCGCCCCTGACATATCCTCCTTTTCTATTTGATTTAACAGTTGGCCTGTTTTAGGGGGAGCATCTCAGCCTCAGTGTTTTTACCTGTCCTGGGAATCCCCCGAACTCATGTCTCGAGGGATCCTGTCTTAGATTGATACCCCAGGTGATGTCTTTTTTACCCGTCATCAGCCATACTGTCTACAAAAGCGACGAAGCTTTAGGTGATGTACCTCGATGGACATGGTGCTCATCGTGGTGACTAGCGCACACACAGCCCAAGGAGCAATGCACAGAAACAGGACACAAGAGCCGGCAGTGACTAGCAGGGGCTTAAATCACCCCAGTGGTGTAAACCAATTAGTCACTAGCCTATGAATGCTTTTAAGAATGTCTTGAACTGCCAGATCTATATCACAGGACAATTTTGGAGCATGTTGCATCTGCAAGATGGTCTGGTGAAGCTGCAGCAAGTCTACAGACAAATTGGAGTGGGACTATGAATGACAATAGCGCCAAGGTAAAGAAGCATTGCTGTTAGCAAAAACCTAGGACAGCGATGATAATCATTAGGTTTATACATTTTATCAGTGCAATTGATAGGTGTGATCAAAGGATACCAAAGTTTGACAGAATAACAACCCTGCAAGTTACTTCCTCCCACCCAGGTGATGTTGGAAACCCTGATGCATCCTATAGCATTGCTATCATGAGTAAAACAAACTGGAGTCTCATGACCCTTTCCGGTATAATTATACAGGATTGTTTGTCTCTAAGTGCCTGTTGGGAGTCCAGGAAGTTCCCAAAGATGGGTTTTGTTGTAGATTATCACCTCTCTTCCTTCCCAGACCACTGAATGAAAAACAGGTGGCCCGGCAGGTATGTCCACAGTAGGCAGGCTCCTGTCATCTGGGTCAGGTTTATTAGGAACAGGGTCAGTAGCAGCCATCGGTGCATATTATTTTTTGTTGCACAAGCCATTCTGGAATCCACTGGACCTCATCTGTTCACTGGGAAAGAACACAAACATGTCCTTGACCCCATATAAGCACAGGGTTGGCCCAACCCATTGTAAGTGGGTCCTTCCACTTAACTTGGGCATATTGAGTTTTGGTGCCTGTCTGCTAGTGGCATTTTGCAGCAGACCATCCATCAAATTATTAGTGGTTTTATGCCTTGTACAGAGCATATGAGGTGCCAGTAGATTTGTTGCAAGGATCTGAAGAGTTTAGATCGTTAGTGAGGCTGGAATGAGAACCTTGGGGAACTGGATATTGTAATTTTTTTAGACGGTGAGGTATTTGATGGTGAGATGAGCCCACTTAGGGATGCACTTTTGCCATGCCAGCCTTGTGGCTGGGGAGGAACAACACATGTCTATTTTTGCTCTAGGCCCTAATTTTTTCATTAACTTCACTTTAACTGAATTTTATCTGCTCCTCTCATTCAGCAAGTTTATACCAAAAGAATGCAGTCCTTGTTCTTATCTTTGTAGGACTTGTAAAAAATCTAGGTGAAGGAAAAATACAAATTTTTTTTAACTATTGAATTTGATATTTTGAGGTACAGTACAAATTGTATTAGGCATATCATTGGTGTCTCCAGCTTGTAATCTTCCAAATCTGTTTTTTTTCCCATATTTTGGACTTGGTCAATTAATTCCTTTACCGTTTTCCATGCGACTGGGGTTTGAGGCTTGTGTGTCTTTTTGTCATTTCTGAAATTAGGTTTGACTGGAGGATGAAGTCACTGTTTTTTGTTTTTTGTAGTGAGATAAATAGAACCTCCCCCTACAATTTTATGCTGGACTAGACCGGTTTGAGCAGAAAGTTTTTTTGCCTTGCTATATGGGCTAGTTTAACTTAACTTTTTGGCTTTTTTTGTATGAATTTTTAGTAAAATGAGTTTTACAGATATTTGTAACTTGTGGACTTTTGTTTGAGAAAATGTTAGTGACTAGTAATGTTTTTGCAAGAGTGACATGGAGATTTTAACTAGAGATTGATTTTTTTTATATTTAAGTAACTTACTTTTTTGATACAAGTATATTTATATTTAGCTGTTTAATAGTAGAAAATTGATTTGGGCTAAAATTTCTTGATTTTATAAACATTTTTAAAATTTGTTATATTATAAATTTGTGTTTACTTTTGTTTTTACTTAGAATTTTTAAAATAGTAACTATTTTTGACTGTTTTTAACTTTGTCAGAAGAACCTTATATTTTAATTTTATTTAATTGTTTTGGGACATATTTTAATAAGCTACTGTGATGGCTACAGATGTTATAGAAAATAGACATGTTTATATCAGTGTTTAATAATTTTTGAAACATACTTTTTATAATTAATTTTAAGAGGGTTTTTACTGAAGCCTTTTTATTTGAAAGCATTTGAATTGTTTTTACAGATTGTTTTTATTTGGGTATGGAACTACATGGTAGGTTAGAGAGGTCAGAGTTGGCAGTTAAAAAACTGCTTTTTGGGAGGGGGATGTTATGGAAGTTACATCTAGACAACATAACCTTAATTTTATCTTAATTAAATTACCTTAATTCTAATTCTTGAATTAGAATTAACTTTGTTATTAATTTTTGAAGGGTGGTGTTGGTAATTAAGTTAGAATGTTTTTGGAGAAACTAAATTATATTTTTTACTTGGAATGACTGTTGGCAGTTTTTTAGGGAATAATACAATTTTTTAAAGGTGTTAGATTAATGTTAACATGACATTTGAGAGCACTTATGATGTTAGTTAGCATTTATCTTTTAACAAATTGACATTATTACTATTTACTAAAGGATTAGATTTTTTATATTTTTATTTTATTTTTGACTTTTAATAATGAATTGTATTACATTATAGGCCAAATAACATTTAAAAGTGTGTTTAAATGTATTCTTTTTTTTTAAGGGTTTAATATTTATTTTTTACTAAATTTACTATATTAATTTACTAAATTAATATATATATTTTTACTAAATTTAAATTTGTAAATATTAGTATGACTATATATTTTTAACTTGTTTATATTACTATGTGCACATTTAGCTTTAATTATATTGTTTAAAAACTGCATTTATTATTAGAACAATGAAAACTATATTTAATTTTAAAATAATTATAATGACTGAATTTAAAGTTATTTAAATGAACCTTTTTACTTGATTGTATATATATTTTATTATTACTGTTTATAGTACTCATATTTTTTTTTCTGAGTAAAAATTTAAACTGGCTGGTCAGTTATCCATTGTATTGGGATAGGCTGAAGTGGAAAGAATTTTTATGACTTTAATTATTTTTAATTAGAGTTGTTCACTAGTGAGCACAAAATAAAGCTGACTTTTCAATCACATTTTAGACATCTTTTTATATTGGATACAAGGACATTGTATGTGTTACTACATTTTGTTTTAGAATTTGTGAAAGATAACTACAGTTAGTTGACTTTAAACATCTTAGAAAATTTAATGTTAACTAATTGTTAACAAAACATTTTTTAACAAATTATTGTAATGGCCACAGACCTTTAAAAGTTATTTTTTTGAATGATTATTCTTTTATGTGGCTTTTGTTTTAAGTCTTTTTACTTAGAATGTACCTTTATTGCTTTTTCCTTTTCTTCCCCCAAGAGGGGAGGTGTTAGTATAAACTTAATCTTATCTTGAAAACTAGACTGAATGATGTTAGGATAGACTATCAATCTTTGACTAGAAATGTTTTTGGTATTGATTAAACTACAATGTTTTGAGGGAACTAAGTTGGATTTTTTAGTTTGAATAAGCAGCAGCAGTTTTTTATGAAAGATCAGAACTTTGTAACCTAAAAGAGAATGCTGTAAGAAGGAGGTGATGACTGTGAGCTCACCTGTCCTAAGGGAAAGAAAGAAAGAAAAAAAAAACTATAAAACTGGGCGCTGAGCAGCTTTTGGTGCAGCAGCAGCTCATGTCAGAAACTTTGGCTGAGGCTTAACTTTAAGAGTTAACTCTTTCAGTGAAGCAGTTTGTAAAAGCTGTGAAAGCTCTTTTCACATTGAATTGTTTAGCTTAAGAGCTGGCCTGTCTATATCTTGAGTTTTATATATGTTTTATATATATATACTATATATAATATAGTTAAGAGCAGTATTAATAAGTATATATACTTATATTAATAAGTATATTTTTTTGTAAATTTTTTAAACTAATTTTACTTTAGGATTAGCGTTATCATGCAACAGACTGTAAATTAAAGCATTTTTGGCTTTTTTTCTTTTGTTTTTTTGTTTTGTTTTGTTTTTGTTTATTTTACTACCTTGTATATTTTATCATGAAATTGTGTGAAACTTTTATTAGCATTTTGAAGTTGTTTTGAATTGTTTTTTTTTTTTTTTTTTTAGAATGTGCTGCCATTTGTTACTGGCAGGCTTTTTTTTATTAGAATGGACTTTATTTTTTAGAGACTTTTTGGTAATATTATTTTACTTAATTATGTTAGACAGCTTTTTTGAGTTCTATTAAGATCATCATTAATATTTTTTAGTTTTTTGAGTGTTGTAGCTATGATAAGTTTTAAATCATTTTAGGTATTGCTGCTCTGATAAGATTACTTAAAGTTTTTCAGTCCCAGGAGCTTGGAAGTTACCTGGCAGGATTTTAAAAACTATCATGATACTGAAAGGAAAAGAAATGCTAGCTCTGGGTAATTTTTTACACTTTTCCAGATACCAGAGTTTATTAGCCATGCTTTTTGTAGTTTAGAGTAACATTTTAAGTAAAAATATAATCTTTTTTTAATATCCCTTTTAGAATACTTAGCATTTCTTGGCATTTAACATTGACTGTATTACCTTTACAATACGTTAATTTTTTTTGAGCCCCTGAAACTTTATTTTTTTTTTGTTTTATTATGCAAGTTAACTTTTGCCCACACATTTTTTCCCCTTTGTTTTTTATTTTTTTACATTGAAACTACTCTGCTTACCTCTTAATTTGCTCACAGTACTGCTTGAACTCTGCAGAGGTCTTTTACCGAGTCTTTTGTACTCAGTACCTGTTTGGGCACCACTTGCTGTGATCCAGTTGAGGTGGGGAACAGTGCCTGAGGGAAGGGGTGAGGATTGCAATCAAGACATCAAGATGATCTCTTGGGCAGGAGGGCACAGCGGCTTTTCTCTTGATCTGCTGGCCACGAGTTAATTTTTCATATAGTTTTTTATGCAATTCATGTAACACAGTTCAGCAATTGCAACAGCCTTTTGCTTGATGTCAGTTTTACTGGGGGCTAGCTTTCTGTATTCATTTCTGCTTATCTAGGATAGATGGATATCACCAGACCCTCTATGGGATGCCTTTGTTATCTAAACTGATTTAGTTTACAGGGCTTCCTGATACCTGTGCTTGCTTAGGCGTGCAGGATGTGCTATCAATAATTTTATAGTTCCTCATATTTGTGAGGATTTGTTCAGTGGGCAACCTTGTTTTTCTGCCCCCGACTAGATGCCACCTTACACCAGAAAAATAGCCCATATTAAAAAAAAAAAAAAGTGGGCACAGCAAGTGCTGGCAAGGATACAGGGAAAAAGAAACACATTTACATTGCTGTTAGGAATGCAAATTTATCCAACCACTCTGGAAAGCTGTGTGAAAGATCATCAAGCTACCAAAAGTGGAACTATCACTTGATACAATAATTCTACCTCTGGGAATCTACCCAAAGAACACAAAAACAAAGATCAAAAGGAAACCTGCACTCGTATGCTTATTACTGCACTGCTATAATAGGCAAGGTATGAAAACAGTGAAAATGCCACCAAACTGACAAATAGAACAAAAAGTTGTGTTCAATTTGATGTAGTATTACTCAGCAATCAAAAAAGACAAACACATGTCATTCATGGCAATGTGGATGGAGTTACAAAGAATTATGCTATCCAAAGGAAAGTTCATGGCAATACAGGCTCAAATAAAAATGATTGAAACAACCCAAGGAAATAATCTAATCTCTCAACTTGAGAAACTAGAAAAAAAAGCAACAAAAAAATTCAAAACCTAGTAGAAGACAGGAAATGATAAAAACAAAAGCAGATATAAATGAAATTGAAAACAAAAGACCACTGAGAAGATTACCAACACCAAAAGCTGGCTCTTTGAAAAAATAAATGCAATTGATAAACTTCTAGCAACGGTCGCAACGAAAAGAGGAAACTCAAATAGATGGGATGATAAATGAAAAGGGAGATATTACAACAGACAAATCCAAAAGATGATTAGAGACTATGAACATCTATATGCAAAATAATGCCACAACCTGGAAGAGATGGACAAATTCGTCAAACAATGTAGCCATTCAAAACTGAACAAAAAAGAAGCAGAGAACTTAAACAGGCTAATCACAAGCAGTGAAATTGAGGCAGTCATCAGAACTCTCCCTAAAATAAGAGTCATGACCCGATAGTTTCACAAATAAATTCTACCAAACATTCAAAGAGAAAATAAAACCTGTATTATTAAAACTCTTCCAGATCCTCCCGTTGGTCGGCAGCAGTGAGTGGAGGGCGCTGGGGGACTGGCGTCCCATTTCCTGTGCCCCCAGCCCGCCACCTTGCGTCTGGGGCCTGCACGCCCACCCCTTCCTGGAGGGCAGTGGCAGCATCCTCATGTTGGTCCATGGCACCGGGGACTGGCATCCTGTTTCCTCGCACCCCCAGGCCCCCACTTCTCGTCTCAGACCTGCATATCCACCCCCTTCCTGGAGGCCAGCAGCAGCACCTGCCAGTAGGTAGCAAGTGTCAGTGGCACCAGTGCCTATTGGTGCTGGTGCAGATAAGGTTTATTAATAAGAATTAAATCATTGCATAGAGATTTCAAAAGAAAAACTCAGATTGCAGAGACACAAAGAGAGGAAAGGAACTCATCCCAAAAAACACAGGCCAACACAAGCAAGAATTTATACAGGCACAAGTGCAGAAACAACCACAATCTGATACATCTCAACATACCAACCAATACTAGACCCATTGTTGTTCAATATGTAGAGCAAACCCGAAAGGAAAACACAGGAAGGAAGAAAAATACAAATACTCAAGTAAGCCCAAAGGAAAATCATCCATCTCTAAAGGATAAACAATCTCCAGAAACCAACATGGATGAACATGAAGAAATGTCTGTAATGTCAGATAAAGAATTCAGACACAATATGGTAAAAGCAATCAACGAGCTAAGAGGAGAAGTTGAAAAATATAAAAAGGAATGTAGCAAAGTGAACATTATCATTGGTGAACAGAAAAACAAGATTGAAACCCTAAATAAGAAAATGAAGGAACTGCAGTATATAAGAGGAGTGATAGAAGACCTCAAAAATATGGAAAAAAGCCAAGAAAGCAGACTAGAAGAAATTGAAGGAAGAATCAGCACATTAGAAGATACAGAAATAGTGAGAACCAAGAAAGAAAAAGAGAGGGAAAAACAAAATAAGAAGACAGAAGAAAAAATTAGAGATCTATCAGATACCTTAAAGAAAGGAAATATAAGAGTAATTGGAATCCCAGAAGAAGAGAAAGACATAGGAAATGAAAGGTTTTTTTAAATGCAATTATAGAAGGAAACTTCCCAACCCTGAAGAATGAAATGAAAATAGACATACAGGAAGCAAAAAGGACACCAAACTATTTTAATGAAAGAAAAACTACACCAAGACACATAATCGTAAAACTTCCAAGAGTCCAAGATAAAAAAAATAATGAGAATGATTAGAGAGAGGAAATAGATAACCAACAAAGGAAAGCCCATCAGACTAACATCAGATTTCTCCGAAGAGACACTTCAGGCAAGAAGAGAATGGAACCACATCTTCAAAAAACGCCAAGACAAAAAGTTCAAGCCAAGATTACTCTACCCTGCAAAGCTGTCCTTCCTTAATGAAGGGTAAATTAGAACCTTCTCAGACAAGCAGTCTCCAAAAATTTGCTACCACCAAACCACCACTCCTAGAAATATTTGAAGAAACCACAAGACCAAAACCCACAGATGAATAAATAGAATAAACATAACAAGAAACCAAAGCAGAACCACAAAATGACCTCTGGAAATTCAACACTAGAACATCACACATCAATAATCACTCTAAAAGCCAATGGTCTAAACTCATCAATCAAAAGACATAGAGTTGCAGACTGGATCAAAAGACAGAACCCAACATTTTGCTGTCTCCAGGAAACACATCTAATTCCTTCACCTATAGACTAAAGGTGAAAGGATGGAGTACTAGTCTACAAGCGAATGGTCACCCAAAAAGGGCAGGGGTAACCATTCTCATAGAGGATAAAGCTGATTTCAGAAGAAAAAAATGTGACAAAGGATAAAGATGGACACTATCTAATGGTAAATGGTTCAACCCACCAAAAAGACATAACAATTATCAACATATACTCACCAAGCAAGGGAGCACCAAGATTCATAAGACAGATACCTACAGAATTGAAAACATATGTTGGTAAAAACACATATGTTGTAGGAGACTTTAACACCCCACTCTCACCGAAAGACAGATCAACAAAACAGAAACTAAACAAGGACACAAAATCTTTAAAAGAGGACCAAATGGACCTAATAGATATCTAGAGGACACTGCACCCTCAAAGAAGGGAATACACCTTCTTTTGAAATGCACATGGATCCTTCTCAAAAATTGACCACATATTAGGATACAAAGAAAACTTGAACAAATACACAAAAATTAAAATTATACCAACTTTTTTCTTGGATCATAAAGGTATCAAACTAGAAATCAACAACAAACAGAAAGCAGGAAGAAAGCCCAATACATGGAGACTAAACAATATGTTACTAAATGAAGAATGGGTAATTGAAGAAATTAAAGAAGAAATTAAAACCTACTTTGAAACAAATGACAAGGAAGACACAGCATTCCAAAATGTCTGGGACTCAGCAAAAGCATATCTAAGGGGAAGGAAGGTTTATAGCAATACAGGCCCATATCAAAAACCAAGAAACCATCCAAAGAAAAAAACCTCATATCCCAGATAGAAAAGTTAGAAAAAGAACAAGAGGAAAACCCAAAACCCAGCAGAAGACAAGAAATAATAAAGATAAAAGAAGAAATAACCTAGAAACTAAAAAAACTATCCAAAAGATCAACAAATCTAAGAGCTGGGTCTCAAAAAAAAAATAAATAAAATTGACAACCCCCTGGTAAAACTCATAAAGAAAAGAAGAGAAAACACTCAAATAAACAGAATCACAAATGAAAGAGGAGAAATTACAACAGACACAAAAGAATCCAAAGGAAAATCTATATGGAAACGAACACAACAACCTGGATGAGATGGACAGATTCCTGGAAAAATACAACTACCCAAAATTGAGCAAAGAAGAAACAGAGAACCTAAATAATCCAATCACAAGCAGTGAAATTGAAGCAGTCATAAAAACTCTCCCTAAAAATAAGAGCCCAGGACCAGATGGAGTTACAAATGAATTCTACATGACAGTCAAAGAGGAAATAACACCTATGTTACTAAAAGTATTCCAAAAAATTGAAAAAGAGGGAAAGCTCCCAAACACATTCTATGAAGCAAACATCACTCTCATACCAAAACCAAATAAGGACAGTACCAAGAAAGAAAACTACAGACCAATTTTCCTAGTGAACACAGATGCAAAAATTCTAAACAAAATCCTAGCAAATCAAATCAAACAATGCATAAAAAGCATTATTCACCACGACCAAGTTGGATTTATCCCGGGGAAACAAGGATGGTTCAACATCCGGAAATCAATTAACATAATCCACCACTCAACAAGAAAAAAAACAAAAAATCACATGATCATATCAATTAATGCAGAGGAAGCATTCGACAAAGTCCAGCACCCATTCATGATAAAAGTCCTTGAAAAATTGGGGGTCGAAGGGACATACCTCAACATAATAAAAGACATCTATGACAAACCTACAGCAAACATCATCTTAAATGGGGAAAAACTAAAATCATTCCAATTAAGATCTGGAACCAGACAAGGATACCCACTCTCTCCACTACTTTTTAACATTGTACTGGAAGTTCTAGCCAGGGCAATAAGGCAAGAGAAAGATATAGAAGGGATACAAATAAGAAAAGAGGAACTATCATTATATGCTATCATTATATGTAGATGATATGATTCTTTATGTAGAGAACCCCAAAAAATCTACAGAAAAACTTCTCGAAACAATAGACCAGTTCAGTAAGGTAACTGGTTACAAAATAAACACAGAGAAGTCAGTAGCCTTTCTATATGCAAAAAGTCAAGCAGAAGAAGAAGAAATTAAAAAAGCTATCCCATTTACCATAGCACCAAAAACAACTAAATACCTGGGAATAAACCTAACAAAGCATGTGAAAGAACTATACAAAGAAAACTTTAAAACACTGCTAAAGTAGATAGAAGAAGACATAAGGAAATGGAAAGACATTCCTTGCTCATGGATTGGAAGAGTTAACATCATCAAGATGGCTATTCTACCAAAAGCAATCTACAGATTCAATGTGATCCCTATAAAAATTCCAGTGACATTCTTTAAAGAGATAAAAACAAAAACTACAGAAATTCATATGGAGTAACAAAAGACCTCAAATATCAAAAAAACCTCCAAAAAAAAGAGAATGGAGGCCTAACTATTCCAGACCTATACTACAGGTCATAATAATTAACACAGCATGGTACTGGTACAACAACAGACAATCAGACCAATCGAAAAGAATTGAGAGCCGGAAATAAAACCATACATATATAGTCAACTTATCTTTGACAAAGGGGGGGAAACTTGCATTGGAGCAAAGATAGACTATTCAATAAATTATGTTGGGAAAATTGGAATAAGATCTGCAAAAAAATGGACCAAGACAACATCCTCACTCCATGTATGAAAATCAACTCAAAATGGATAAAGGACTTAGATGTAAGACCTGAAATCATAACATACATAGAGGAAAACCTGGGCAAAACCCTCTATGAAGTACAATTTAGAAATCCCTTTTTGGAAACATCTACATATGGCAAAAAACTGAAGGAGAACATAAACAGATGGAACTACATTGAAGTAAAAAGCTTCTGTACAGCAAAAAAGACAACAGAAAAAACTAAAAGAAGCCCAAACAAATGGGAAAAAATTTTTGCCCTCCTCCAGAGTGATAAAGGCTTAATAACACAGATCCATAAGGAACTTACACAACTAAACAAAAACAAAACAAGAAGCCCAATCAAAGAACTAAAAAGACACTTCTCCAAAGAGGAAATACAAATGGCCAATAGGCACATGAAAAACTGCTCAATGTCACTGGCAATCAGAGAAATCCAAATCAAAACCACAATGAGATACCACCTTACACTAGTAAGAATGGCCCACATAAAAAAAAAAAAAACAGGCAACAATAAGTGCTGGTGAGGATGTGAAGAGAAGGGAACACTCTTACACTGCTGGTGGGAATGTAAACTGGTCCAGCCACTATGGAAAGAAATGTGGAGGACGCTCAAATTAATGAAAATGGAACTACCATTTGACCCAGCAATCACTCTTCTGGGAATCTACCCAAAGGAGACCTCAATGTGGGTACAAAAGGACACCTGTTCTTGGATGTTCATTGCAGCACTGTTTATAATTGCAAGTATTGGAAGCAACCCAAATGTCCCAAAACAGATGAATGGTTGAAGAAGATGTGGCATATATACACAATAGAGTATTACTCATCAATTAAAAATGACAAATTTGATGAATTTATTGAAACTTGGATGTACCTAGAAGAAATCATACTAGCAGAAACGAGTCAGAAAGAAAAAGACAGAATCCAAATGGTTTCACTAATATATGGACAACCAAATGAAAATACACAATGGGAGGGTGGGGACCAGCTGGAATGATCAGGGAGGGGAGGTAGTGGATGACCTCAGGAAAGTAAATGGAGATTAAATTGATGTGACATATAAAATATTAATAATAATAAATTTTATAAAAAAATAAAACTCTTCCATAAAATTGAGAAAGAAGGAAAACTACCAAATATATTCTATGAAGCAAACATTGCATAATAACAAAACCAAACAAAAACAGCACAAAGAAAAAAAACTATAAACCAACCTCCCTAATGAACAGAGATGCAAAAATTCTAAACACAATCCTGGCAAACTGAATCTAACAGTACATAAAAGGGATCATCCACCATGACCTAAGAGGATTCATCCCAGGGGTACAAGGATGGTTCAACATCTGGAAATCAATCTACATAGTCCATCACATCAACAAAGAGAAAAACAAAAACCATATGATCATATCAATAGATGCATAAAAGGCATTTGATAAAAATTCAACACCCATTCATAATGAAAACCCTTGAAAAAATAGGAATAAGAGGAACGTATCTCAACATAATAGAAGTCATACATGATAAACCCACAGCAAGCATCATCCTTAATAGGGAAAAAAACTGAAACCATTTCATTTAAGATCTGAAACCATACAAGGATGGTCACTCCCACCACAGCTTTTCAGCATAGTACTGGAAGTTCTAACCAGAGCAATAAGGCAAGAGAAAGATATAAAGTATACATCTAGGGAAAGAAGAAATGAAATTATTATTATATGCAGATGACATGATACTCTATGTAGATAAACCCCCAAATCCACAGAAAAACAAATTGAAATAATAAACCGGTTTGGTAAAGTAGCTGACTATAAAATCAACACAGAGAGATCAGTGGCCTTCTTATATGCAAAAAAATTAGTCAGAAGAAGAAATTAAAAAAAACTATTCCATTTACCATTACACCACCAAAAATTAAATACCTGTGAATAAATCTAACATAAGGTATGAAGAGTCTATTCAAAGAAACTACAAACATTCATAAAAGAAGTAGAAGAAGATATTAAAAAATGGAAAGAGATTCCCTGCTCATGGATTGGAGAATCAACATTATCAAAATGGCTATTCTACGGAAAGGTATCTACAGATGAAATCCCAATAAATATCCCAAGGACATTTTTTAAAGAGAAGAAAATTTACGGAAAGTCATCCAGAATAACAAAAGACTTCGATTATTGAATATACTCCTGAACACAAAAAGAGAGAATGGAGGTATTGCAATCCCAGACTTCAAAATATACTACAAAGCCATAATAATTATAACAGCATGGACAAAAACAGACTTCAGGTCAATGGATAAGAATCTAGTGCCCAGAAATAAAATACACATAAAACCACAAAACCACAACTAATCTTTGACAAAGGGGCAAAAGACATTCATTGGAACAAGGACAGCCTCTTCAATAAATGGTGCTGGGAAAACTGGACCAAGACATGCAAAAATATAGATAAGGACAACTCCCCCTCACCCCTTGTACAAAAACTATCTCAAAATGGATAAAAGACTTGAATGTAAGACCTGAAACCATAAAATACATAGAGGAAAACCTGGGCAAATAGAGGAAAACCCTCCCTACACATCAGAAATTCATTTCTGGACACATCTACAGCTGGTAAAAAAAAATGAAGGAAAACATAAACAGCTTGGACTACATCAAACTAAAAAGCTTCTGTACAGCAAAAGAGACAATAAACAAAACCAAAAAAAAAAAAAAAATCCAACCAACAGGAAGAAAATTTTTGTTCTCTATACAAGTGATAAGGGTCTGATAACAAAGATACACAAATAACTCATACAGAAAATGTAAATCAAAAACACACTGAAATACCACTTTATACCAGTAAGAATGGTCTATATAAACAACAACAACAACAGGCAACAACAAGTGCTGGCATGGATGCAGAAAAAAAGGAGCACTCTTACACTGCTGGTGGGAGTGTGAACTGATCCAGCCATTATGGATGCCTGTGTGGAAGACCCTCAAACAATTAAAAGTAAAATTACCATTAGACCCAACAATCCAACAACTTGGAATCTACCCAATGGATACAAAAGCATGAATCTATAAGGACACCTGTAGCATATATTTAGCAGGACTATTTACAATTGCCAAGATATGGAGACAACCCAAATGCCCAAAAACTGATGAATGACGGAAGAAGATGTGGTATAGTTACACAATGGAATATTATGCATCAATCAAAAAAAGACAGCATTATGTCATTTGTAGCAACATGAATGGAGCTAAAAGGAATCATCTTAGTGGAATTAAGTGAGAAAGAAAAAGAGAAATATGGGATGGTCTCACTTATAGGAGGGATATAGGAAAAGCAAACCAACAAATGGACAAGAAAAATATAAAACTGTCAAAAATATAGAACTGAAACAGAGTGAAAGAGTGGGAGGAGGAAGAAAATGGGGAAGGTAGAGGTCACAAAAGACTAAGGTCGTTCACGGGTGATAAGGTGATGAGAGAACCTCAGGGTAAACAATGGTGTTATATATATACACATGTGCATATATATGTACAATCAATAAAAACAAATATAGCTAAAACAAGCAAAATATAAGCCAGGAAGAAACAAGGAGAGACAAGTGAGATCAGTGGATGGTCTCACTTATATGTGGGATATAGAGAAATCAAACAAAAGGATAAGAAAAAAGTTAAAACAAAGTGATAACAGAACAAAAACATACAGAGAAGGGGAGAAAGTGAGGGCAAAATCAAGGGAGGAATGAGCACAAAGGATCATGATGACAGTTCAAGGGTGATATGCTTGTAGGAGAACTTTGGAGCATACAATGATGTAAAAAAAATATATATATATATATATATATATATAATGCATCTAAGGGCTACACAAGAAACAACATATTGTGATGTATCTGTGAAAATATCTGAAATATCAAAAGGGACATAAGTGGAGAGATATGCAATGTGTATGGGTAAGAAAATTAAATATTTTTAAGATGTCAGTCAAATTTACCTATAATCATACCACAAAAAACCTGGAAAATTCTTTTGTAGCTATTAGCAAGTTGATTTGAAGTTTATGTGGAAATTCAAAATACTTAGAATAGACAGAATGATATTGAAGAAAAATAAGAAATGGTGTTGTGTTATTTGTCTTCAAACTTTAAAATAAAGGTACTGTAATAAAGACAATGTGGGTTGGTTAAAAAAAGACAAAGATCAATGGAACAGAAGAGAGAACACAGAAATAGATTCATACAAATAGACTACTTATTTTTAACAAAGAAATTCAAGTCATTAATTGAGAAAGTTTTTTCAACAAATGGTACTGTAACAACTGGACAGCCACATGTAAGAAATAAAAAAGAATTTTATCTTCAGATCTTATACTTTTGACAAAATATTAGTAAAAATGGGTCATAGATCTAACTGGTAAATCTTTAAAACTTTGGGAAGATAATATAGGAGAAATCTAGGAGACTTTAGGTGACTTTTTATAAACTGAAAGTGTGATCCATCGAAGAAAGAAAAAAAAATGATTTCATTAAAAAAATGATTTCATTAAAATAAATGATTTCATTAAAAATGATTTCATTAAAAAATGATTTCATTATTCAAAATAAGCTATTAAGAGAACAAAAATAAAATCCAAAGATTTGATGAAACACATGTGATAAAGTACTAGTAATCCAAAAATATATAAGTGACACTTAAAAACTCAACAGTTAGAAAACAAACAATCCCAATATAAAAAATAGGCAGATGATATGAACAGAAGATTAAATAAAGATAAACAGAAAATATGAATAAAAATGTTCAGTGATATATTTCGTGAGGAAATTAAAACAAATGATATTTGTCTAAATGTCTGAAATCCAATACACTGATAAACACTGCTGGTCAACATGTGGAATAACATTAACTCTCATTCAGTGCTGGTGGGCAAACAAAAATGGTATAGCCCCACAGAAGATATTTGGACAAATTTTTCAGAAACTTAGCACAGTCTTACCATATATGATAGCAGATGAACTTGTTATGGCTTGAAGTCCTAATTCCTAGGATCTCAGAATGTGACCTTTTCTGGAAATAGTCTTCACAGAAGTTATCAAATTAAAAGAAGGTCATTAGAATGGACTGTAATCTAATAGAACTTATATTCTCATAAAAAATGCACTAAATGTACACTTCAGCATTTAGTCGTTGTGAGTCCTTGTGTGAATTGCTTTACCTAAGCCTTTTTTTTCTTGTAAAATGGGACAAGTAACAGAACTACTTAGAGAATTGTCATAATTAAATGTGATACTACATATAAATTCTTATACAGTGCTATTACAGCCCTTCACATTTAGTAAATATTCACATTTAGTGAAGTAATTTTTAGTTGCTTACAGAGTAGAGGTTCATGGATGTATGAACCTCTAAAAATTCTGATATAGCTAAATACTTGTTTGTTAGGAATTTGGTATATACACTAATATAGTTTAATTTTATTACAGTTAGTATTGGACTTGTGATTTGTACAGTGTTGAAACAGTCAACTTAAATGAGAGAATCTACTGGTACTAGGGCTGTCCTTTGACAGCCACGCTTTCCTGACATTCTGCAACATTTGTAAATATTGTGTGAAATGTACTAAGTAGAGTTAACTATGACACATAAGTGTAGACACATCTTAAATGCTTCCCTAAAGCTCTGTTGGAACAATGTTGTTCAGACTAACAGGAGTTTAGAACCATATTAGTTCATAAGAAGGTCTTTAAGGACATTTAATAATGGCTTATCTATACTTATTTTATTAGTTTTTTTCCCTTTATTTGTAGGTAAAGTTGAAAATCAGCTTTATGTTGTCTAACTACATTTTCAAATTCTAGAAACATAAAGCTCATAGGTTAGTAGCAGTATTCGTAAATTAAAGATTACTTTAATATTCAGTGACAGAGATTTATGAAATATTGCTTTAAATTTGTACTTTGTATGGTAAAACAGATTGAGTTTATTTTATATACAAAGCAATTTGAGGAAACCCATAGATTACTTTGGACACTAAAGGGTATAAATAACTAATCTTGTCAGTTCTATATGTTGAACTATTCAGATAAAACATGTTTTTGACACTTATTGCAAAATGATACCTTTTTCTAGACTCTTGCATTGTCTGGAGTTTAACATAAAGTAAATCATTAAGTGAATTAGTAATCTTTATCTGAGGATGTGAAAATTTGAATTTTTTTCTCAGTAAATTATTGTAAAAAAAGTATCTAAAACTATTATGATTAATTTGAGGGATGCGAAAACATACAACCCAGATCCATAATTTCTAATTAAATGCAATGCCATTATTTAGAATTTTTAATGTTTATTCATTCTCGTAGTAGAAGCAAGATAAGCAAATAATTGTAATGGTGCTCGTTCATATGAGATAGAGCAGAAAATGCAGCTTTTTAGTGGACACCCCACCACCAATGTTGGTGTTACAATTATTATTCCTCTTTAAAAATAGCAAAAAAGGCATCCATTATTAATAAAACTGCATTAGAATGAAAAAAATATCTTTTTAAGACTGTCTAAGAAATAAAACATTTAATGGGCAAAAGAGACTAATCTTTATATGTGCATAAACATTAAAACATCAGAAAAGCAACTACAGGTGTCCATATACCTTCAGGTTAGATATGAACAATAATGAAAGGATGGATTGTTTAAGAATAAAACATTATAACTGGATCCAGGAAAACCATTATGTGATAATGTTTGCCATTAACACTCAAATTTATCTACATAGGTGCAGTTAAATAGTACTTCAGTTTATTAACCAATTTATTATTAATTAATTTATTATTGATTTAACTATGTATTTTCAGCTGTCACTATTGGGAAGAAGACTGTGAGCTTTTGATGAAGTTACTATTTCATTTTTATCCCAAAAATATATCTCTAGACACACTGAACCCAAAACATTGAAACTTTTTAAGTAACAGAGTTCCTAAAATAGCTTTTCCCATCCAGTTGAAGTAAGTTAAGTGTCATATCAGTCTTTCAAGAAATTTCTGATAAAGGTGTCAAATGACATTAGATTTTATTAATTCAATGGGCAAAGCATTTCCACTTGCATGACCTTTGTCCTTTTATAGCTAATATTTAATGTTTCTCTGCATTATTTATTTGTAAGGAATTATTTCAATTTTTTTTCATACTTACCATACACTTACTTTGCTTTCATCTATTCCTCCCTCCATCTTATACTATATTGTGATTTTCCCCCCTTCTGGTTTAGATGCTATCATGTGTATTTATAGTCACTCTTATTATCTTTAAATATTCAGGATTGCAAATAACATTCTCTCTTAACATCTACATGTGTCTACAATATCACTGTTTTCTCTCCAGGATTAGAATTAATATTTATTTTATTTTTTAGCCAAGCTTTTCTATTTCCTTTATATATGTCTCTAAAGTATTACTCTGACTTATGTATAACGTAGATTCACATCTATGTTATTAAATATTATTAATGAAGTTTGAAAAAAGTTGTTCATGAGTATAATTTTTTATTCCATTCCTAGACAGACCAACAGAAGGTAGTTGGTACCCCGGATGTTTTTTTGCAGCCAGGATATGGAAACAACCCAAAGCCCCCAAACATGAATGGTACATAAAACTGCAGTATATGTACACAATGAAATATTACTTATCAATCAAAAAAGACAAACATATCATTCACAGAATCGTGGATGGAGCTCAAAGGAATCATACTGGCAGAAATAGGCCAGAAGAAAAAGAGAGAGATTGAATGATCTCACTTACATGAGGGATAAAGGGAAAACAAACAAACAGACAAGAAAAATTTAAAACTAACTTTCAGCAGAATTGAAGCACTGAGCATGCGAGGGTGTGGAGGGAGTTGGGGGTGCAAAGGACATAAAGGATTAAGACAATGGTTCACAGGTGATCAGGTGGTGGGAGAATCATGGGGTAGATTGTGATGTAAAAATTGTACCCACAAAGTATAAAAATTAAATTAATGAAGAAAAAAAACCAAGTTGATACCATTATATCTCATAGGGGCAATTGCAGACCTTATGCCTGCAAAAGTTAGCACCTATACCGAACAAGTTGTAATTTTTGCCACCTTTACCGTAGTTTTAGAGCACATATCAAAATTTTGGGAGCATATATAAAAATAGAAATAAATAGACCAAAGGGTCTGAAATATGTTTGTATTAGGTGAAATTATTCACTATGAGTATATACATTGGAATTCAGCATTTGATGACTATTAACTTGGTCATGCATTTTCCATTTTAATTCTCATTTATACATAACTTGTACCCTAGCAACACTGTCTTAGACTAATGTATACAGTTTCAGACCATTGTATACAGATTTAGAAGAGCATTGGTTAATTTGAAGAGGTGGATTGGTTTTTCACTGTGACATTTCTAATTCTTTTATACATTGTGCTACACATTATCTAACTAATCTCAGTAGGCTTGTTTGTAACAAGTTTATGCACAATCACATTCAGTGTATGAAACTATTTGTTTTGTACCAATCATCTACATGTAGCAAATGCTGCAGGAGATTCTCACACATTGCCTTCTCACTTTATTTGGAATTTTGTATTAAGTGCTTGTATTTCCATGAAGAAATATTTGTCTTAATTGAACAGACAAAAGAAAACCATGTCATTTAAGTTTTTATGCTTACTGCTAATTCTAATTCATTTGTTTCAAAAGTATTGATATAAAATTTAAATAATCATTAGAATATAGCTTTATTTTTTGATATGACTCATGTGTGTATATATATGTATATGTGTGTAGCATTGTTCAAGCTCTGAATGAATTTTTGTTTATTTAATTATTTTTGGGGGGATGAAGCTTTCAATAAATGATTATTAATGAAGTTTAAATAGAGAGAATTGGTTCCAGAGAAATTCAAGGTAAATTCTCACATCACATCATGTACTCACATCAATTTCAGATAAAATTAAAGCAGTAAATGTAAAATTCTAGATCATCAAATACTGGGTAAAATGTAGGATAAAATAATGAAAGGTTTAAAATACAACTTTATAGGTTTGGCAGTATATAATTTTTTCAAAATTCTGTACATTATAAATATGGCAAATAATGCTAATAATTGCTATGCTTAGAGAGATATTTTCTACATATATATAGAGTTGATTTCAATATATAAATGTTACAAAAAGGAAAGTAATAAGTGATTTACTTAGATTACAAAATAAGGAGTGAAAATCATCCAAAAATATTTAATATTATTTAGAATTAAAGAAGTAAATAAAATACTGTCATTTCCCCCAATACTACCAAATATCTTAAATGCTCATATTTAATAAATCTTTCTCTCTTTTTTGCATTAAGAGATAATACTTATATGTGCTAAATATGTAAGAGTGAAAGTGGATGTCACCTCTCATATTATCTCCAGATTTCATAATTTCTGAAATCAGATTCCCTACACATCATTTCATTACACTCTGGTTGAAAATGGAATGTGGATAACTGAAGTTAGATATTCTGTAAGTAAATGATAGACATCCAATAATCAGAAATCTAATGTTAATTCTTAGGGTAAAATGAATACATGTGCTTATAAAGACTTGCAGAATTATATTTTAATGAATCACCTAAGTTAATTGAAAGGTTATTTCAAGATTTGTGAACAGCAGTTGAGTTACATATGGAACTGTTTTTCTTATGATTAGTCGTGTATTTATTTGACTCTTGAAACTATCTTATATGTGTAACTTTAATAATAGTAATCTTTGATTTAAAATTTTAAATGGTTACCTATAAAATACATTTCACAAAAAGAGAATAGCTATTTGTTTAGTATTATTTAACCATTATATTGACTTTGACATTTGCATGAGTAAAATATCATTTCATAACATTTTGATTTCACTTTTACTGAGTTGCTTGTTATGTTCTTGCTTTAAGATATATTCAGCTATTTTACACATCTGGGGTTTGATAATTGAATTCAAGAACTATATGACTAAAGTAACATGATTCATACTGTAATTATTTAATATGGTCATACATACCCTTTAAGCTGTGCCTACAGATTTTTTCATTTTCACTGGGTCAATAACTTTCCTCTTCAGGATTTTTGCTGCAAAGGCAATTGCAGTTATCAAGGCAGTTAGTCATACACAAAGGATATCTGAGATGGCAGTGAGAAGGTCTGCACAAGTATTCTTCTTATTGCTATCAGCTATATAACTTTGTGACACAAAGGTTTTATGTTCTCCCAAACTTTTTTTCTTAGCCTTAAATATTACTTTGAATATCACTGTTATATCAATATCATTTGTTGAAATTAGATGAAAATGGCCCAAGGAGGTGATAATATATTTTGACATTAACATAGTGTTTTCCATTCAATGATTAAAAAAAATATTAACATTAAGTAATGAGTAATGTGAATTTCCAAAGTTCATTGCAGATCTGAAATTATTATCTATTTGGAATCTATTTCTTTCTGCTTATGTATATTTTTACTAATATAAGATATTTGATAGATCATTTTAAGTGATCTTGAGAAGATAGGAAATGTAGCTTTAAAAATGAACTTTATAATTTGGGGATAAATTGATATTCACAGAAGAATTACACAAATATACAGAGTAACCATATATTTCGTATCCAGTTTCAGTATCTCCTACTAATATTAACTTATGTGATCATATACATTTGTCAAAACTGATTGTACCAACCTTGGCAGATTATTAATAACTAAATTCTCTATTTGTATTTTAACATTTTTTCATTATTGAATTTTTCTCTTCTAATGTCCAGTGTAGTCTATCATATCCTGTCTTGTCACCTTATTTCCTTAGTTTCTTCTTTTTTATAATTTTTATGTCTTTTCTTATTAAAAACCTTGATAGTTTTGAGAAGTCCTGATAAGGTATTTTATGGATTGTTCTTAAACTTAGGTTTATAAAATTTCTCATTATTATATGGGAATATGAACTTGTAGAAAGAATGCTGCAGAGATGATAGACCTTGTTCACTACTTTATAGGAAAGGGCAAACTAATACACATATCATTGGTCATGTTGACTTTGACCACTTGGTAATTTTTTTTAAGTTAAGTTACTATTTTTTACTTTCCAGATTTTATATTCTCTTTGTAAAGTCAATTATTAAATTGAATGGTGTTGGAGGAAATTTTATCCTGTTTTGTACGGAAAAGTTTGTTTGTTTATTTATCCAATCAGATATGTAGTCAACCAACATAAACAAATATATGTTTTTTACATTTCAGGTTATAATACAACACTCATTAGTTTTTGTTTATCTAAGCTTTGATCATTAAGAACCTCTTGGGTTTTCTCTGGGGATCATCCCAAATAGCCATATTAGAATTTTTTAACGCACTTTCTTACTTAGTGATACTTTAAGGTACTCCAGTTTCATTTTATAAGTTAAATCCTTCACTCATTAAATCCTTCAGTCAACAATCAAACAAAGAGCTCTAGTTCCTTTAAACAGAGAATGGCATTAGAAATAAAGGTCAGGCATTGGGTGTGTAGGGACATTTTTAAGTGTGGGAATACATGCTTATTTGGCAAAGAGTGAAAATTTTCATTGGGGAAGAGGCAATTAAAATAAAGGAAAAGAAAGTGATATAAGAAGCAAATAGAACTTTACCTCGGACTGGGACTGAGTTGATAACGGGGGTGGGGAAGGATCCCACCTGGAGTTAAC
>PVHY01007920.1:0-64533 GCA_004024945.1 Uropsilus gracilis | reverse complement strand
GCCAGCCAACTGCTCTCTGCTTTCAGCTCCAAAAACTGCAGAAAAGAAAAACTTTAAAACAGTTTAAACTTTCCACTCGTGGGTTCTTACCACCATCCCCAGCCTTCTCAACCAAAATACCAAACCAATGTAAGACTCTCAGTGCAGTGCAGACTAATTTATTTCTAACAAAGTGATTTCTAATTATCCTAATAATTACAAAAAAAATATGTAAGACTCAGAATACTTCAACATTGCCCAAAACCTTTCCCAGCATTGTCCAAAGTCCTTTCCCAGATTGCCCCAAATATCCTCAGTCTCTCAGTTCTAATCGTCTCACCAATGTCCAGTCAGAGTCCATCTCCAGACGCTTGAAGACTTGTTCCTTTAAATGCTCCTCGTTGTCTTCCACGTTGTCTTCTCCTTGTCACCTTCAGGCAGCAGGAACTCCATGGTGCTGAACCAGCAAAGTTCACTTTCTTCTCAGGCCTAACTTTTGCACAGCCAATCGCAGACACAAGTTAAACTCAGCAAAACAAACTCCAACACGGAGTTCAAGTCTGCAAACTCCTTAACTGCATTCAGCACACATGCTGCCAGCCTGGGCCAGCCAAGGGTTGCAGGCCCTCGGTGGCCACCTGGCCAAGCTCACATGGCTCACATCTTTACAAGATGGCCAATTCCCATCTCCTCTCCATATTGGAATCCCAATCCAATCGCCTAGAATCAAATCGAATCCTTCTCTTTGTTTGCACACCCTTTATATACCCTGATTCCCCGCCTTCCAGGAAATCTGTTTCACCTTGACTATTTCACTTCTTTCTTCCCCCTGCATCCCCCTGAAGGGAAATTCCAGCTAAGGTCATTCCCCCATTTTAACATTACCTGTCCTTGAAATCTGCAATCTTAAACAGGAGACAATGGGGGGGAGGGCATACCCTATCACTCTTTGGTCAGCACTGGGGGTTCATCAGTGCTGCTTGCTGTTAGGCTCCCAGGACCTCTCTCCTGACCCAGTAACAGAGGCTGAGTGTGCTCTCCGATCCCTTCTGGTGGTCTGGCAGGTGACACAGGGCGGCTGGCCTGTGGCGTGTCCCCAGGGCTAGGCTCTGTGCCCTTTTGCAGGCAGCCTTCTGAATGGAAACTCTGGTTAGTGTTCTCATCATTGAGATCAAGTAGGATGAGAGGGCCACCCCCTCAGGGGCTGGTGCCTCTGCCCCTCTACTCCAAGCCTCGGGCTCTCTCTGCTCTGCCACCTGCCGTCCCTCCGTTGCTCCATCTCCGGACCTTCTCGATGGTCATCATCACCTTCTTAACATCATCCTTAGGCTGGCTCCGGGTCTCCGGGGGGCCATGCACTAGCCCAGCCCGCGGCTGAGCTGCTTCCGGTAGGGCGGACTCAGGCTTGGCGCCTGAAATAGTACTTTTTATTGTAAATTCCACCGAGTCAGTTGATTTTCACCCTTTCCTTGTTTTTTACCAAATCTCCCCATTAGCAGTCAACTTATTCACACAGTGGACAAATGAGTGTAGTTCCCACAAGAATGTTGATTGATACTTTAGTTTTATAGGCAAGGTGAAATAAACAATAAAGATGTATGTTGGAACTTTAACAACATGAGTAACTCCTTTGCTGAAAATGTTCTTAATGAATCAAAATTTTCTTTGCTCCAGTGTTTGACAAATTTACTAAGGCCCCCCCACCATCTCTTATGTCCTCTTGATTCTTTCTTCCTTCTCCATTCCTCTTAACTTCACAGGCTTCACTTCATTTACCAGTGTTCATTCGCTTTAGAAGATCTTAACTTTGTTGAATTGTCCACTATGTAAATGTCTAACATTTGCCTTTGTCATTCTATCTTGCTTAACTTCAGATAGTCGCCTTGAACTCCTTTCATTTTACTGTAATGGCAACATTTTGTCTTCCCTTATAGCTGAATATATCACGTTTTTAATCCAGTCTTTCTTTGATGGGCATTTAGATTGCTTTCCTATACTAGCTATTTTAAATAGTGCTGTAATAAAAAAAAGTAGAGTGTATAATTTTTTGATGATTTTTGATGATAGCTGATGATTTCACATTCCTTGGACAGAAACCCAAAAATGGTATTGCTGGATCATTTGCAGTTTTTTAGGATAAATCCAGATCACCTTCCATTATGGTTGTACCAGTTTACATTCTTATCAATAGTATAAATATGTTTCCTCTTTCTCCACATCCTTTCAGCACTCATCAGGAATCTTTTTAATATGTGCCATCTGACATGTATGAGTTGATATCTCATTGTAGTTATGAACTGCATCTCTGTTATTAGAAGCAATTATGAACATTTTTCCATGTGTCTATTGGCTTTCCAATTATCATCTTTGGTGAGCTCTCAGTTCAGATCTGCTGCCAATATATTAATTGGATAGTTTGTTTTTCTTTTGTTGAATACATTTTTTATTTATCTTGGATATCAACTCTTTGTCAGTTATGTAATGTGTAAATATTTACTCATATCCAGTAGGATGTCTTTTTAATTTACTCATCATTTCTTTTACTATGTAAACCTTTTTAATTTGAAGTAGTTCCAACTGTGCTTATTCTTTTATTTTCTTTGCCATAGAGGCCAAATCTCCAGAAATGTGTTTGCCATTGATGCCCTAAGTCATATCACCAGTATTTTTCTTTTATATATTTTATTGCTTTGGATCTTATGTCCATATATTTAATTTATTTGGAAGTTATTTTTATGCCTGGAATTAGAGCATGATCCACCTTCATTTTTTTTTTTTTTTTAACACGTGGTCTTCCAGTTTCCCAACACAATGTAAGACTTTCCTTTCCCCATTGTGTGGGCCTTGCTTCTTTATCATATGTTAAGTATTGATATATACGTGGATTTATTTTTGGACTTTCTATTATGTTTCAATGATCCATGTGTCTGTTTTAATCCTTGCCATGTTAGTACTGTTGGGTTACAGCGTAGTTTAACGTCAGATAACACTATGCCTCTGTGAAAAAAATTTTTTTGAAAGAATTTAGTTCTTTATTGTGGGTAATTGGTAGGTATCAACTACCTTTAGAAGTTATTTTCTTTTTTTTTTTTTGAGGCTAGGTCTTGCTATTTTTGCCTGTGGAACCTCAGGCTTTTGTTGCCCGGGGTACCACAGACTCAAGCAATCCCCAGCCTCAGCTTCCCAGGTAGCTGGGATTACAGGCATGCACCACCATGCCCAACTATTTTTTGGGACTAGGTCTTGCTATGGGCCCCAGGCAGGACTTGAACTGCGATCTCTAGCCCCGGCCACTTCATAGACTGAAGCTTACAGGCATGAGCCACCATGCCTGGCTAGAAGTTAATTTCTATCAATGTTTTATTTTGAAAAATTAGAAGTAATTAGTCTCTTGTATGAGTTTAAGTTCTCAAAAAAGAAAAAGCACAAACACACACATTTTTTAAAATATTCAAAAAAGTGCTGAAATACTACACACTAGCAGGCATGTGATCAAAGAGAAGCTATAGAAAGAATCAAATCTTCAGGCATGTAATGGCTTGGGATACACGAATGAAATTTCTCTTTGTTACTTGTTTCCCTTTTTGTTATGGTTGCCTGGAAACTCATAGACAAATATATGCTAGTACATATGGTAGGTTTCCTGGTTTGCTTCCTCTTACTTTTAAGAATTCTGATGATAGCTTTACTGTATGTCCTTTGCTGAAGCTATCACAAACCTCTTCAGAAAACAAAAGTAAAGAAAGTGTGAGTCCTCTCTATCATGCCACCTCCTTTCCAGGATCTGTGTTGGTTGTGCTTTATTTTTCCTACTGCAAGGAAACCCCAGCTGCAGGAGAGACTTTCCCATCATTGGGGTCTCAACTTGGCCCCTATGCTATGTAAAATCTTCATATAATCAAGGTGAGTCTATGACCTAGGATTTAGTTCTAATCTCCCACATCCATATAATAAGTTTCTCTCTGTGAACATATATTTTTGAGTGTACTTTGTATTTCTAAAGCAGATGTTTCCACAACTCTCTCTCTTCCTTTCCTTCCCACACAGTATTTTATACTAAACATCCAAATGAGAAGCACAGAGTTGAGTTAGTTCAGAGTAAAACACCAAAGCTGTCAATTTAAACAAAGAAATCATTTCAGTGGTGAAAAGACTTATTCCAGAAGACAGGATATTTTCGTTTCAATCCTAGTAATGTCATTGTTTCTCTGTGACTACTCAAAATTTGGCTTCATTTCAGTATAATGTGACATTGCTTCTAATTCTTTCTATCAATATTTTATTTTGAAAAACTAGGAAGAACTGATTTCTTACAAGTTCTCAAAATAAAGATTAAAAAAGTGCACATTTTAGCCGGGCACAGTGGTGCATACTTGTAAGCGACAGTTTATGGAGTCATGGTGGGGTCTGGGGATTGCGGTTCAAATCCTTCCCAGGACAACCAAGTGAGACCTAGTCCCAAAAAATAGCTGGGCCTGGTGGTACATGCCTGTAATCCTAGCTACCTGGGAAACTGAGGCTGGGGATTGCTTGAGTCTGTGGTACCACGGGAAACGTGAGCCTGCGGTTCCATGGGCAAAAGTAGCGAGACCTAGTCTCAAAAATAAATAAATAGATAGATAGATAGATAGATAGATAGATAGATAGATAGATAGATAGATAGATAGATAGATAGATAGATAGATAGATAGATAGATAGATAGATAGATAGATAGATAGATAGATAGATAGATAGATAGACAAACAAATAAATAAATAAAAAAATAAAAAGTGCACATTTTAAAAGAATTTTTAAAAGAGTTGAAATAGTCCACATTAGCATGCATGTAAGCAAAGACAGACTGTAGAGATCAGTTCCTCAGGCATGTAATGGCCTGTGATACAGGAATGAAATCTTAGTCTCTAGGGTAGGACCACTATGATGTGGGAATAGAATAATTTCAGACATGGTTATTCTTCAGCATTCCAAAAGCAATTTGATTTTATAGTGGAAGGGAACTGAAGGAGTAGAATTCATAGCAGTGTGATCAACTACATCTCCGTTTCCAAACTAATCCTCTAAGTAATAGTGTAAGAATTGGTAAGTAGGTGTACCAGCTGGCCAAATCTGGAAAGTAAGTTATCTCTGTCTCTCTATCAGAGAATCATAATGCATAGTAGCATATTAAGGATTGAGAAATCCTGAAGAAAAGAAACCTATTTTTACTTTGTTTAATACAGTATCCCAGTTTTCTTTGACCATGAAACACTTTTTCTGATCACTTATATTACATGTTAGCATGGGGATGTTGCTGTAGTGTCTTGGCCTGTGAATTGTGAGTCCTGGATTCTTGTGTTTGACTCCACACAGTGTTGCTGAATAAATGCATTAGCTTTTAGCTTTTAGGGCCTAAAAAAATGAGGACGATAGCACTTGTCCACACTTAAGGGTATCTATCCATGAGGACTTTGAATACTTTGGAACTTGGCTCTATAGAAACAATAGTATTATCAGTCACAGAAGACAATAGGATAACAAGTCACGTCATTACATGTGACAGATGTGACCTAGCAGATGATCTATACTTGCCTTTCTATCCTGGTCCGCTAAAGGAATGCATGTAAATTCCATGCACATTGGGAAGCAAAGTCATTTCATATTGTGTATTTTTCAAACATAGTTTGAGGAGAAGAGAGGAAATGGAGAAATAGACAAAGTGAAGAAATAGAAGGCATGATAACAATAGTAGTAACTACTGAGTACTTATGTACTAGACATTGTGTTAAGTAGTTGAAAAGCATGATTTTCAAACTTATTTCATTTAATCCTCACCAAAATCCTGAGGAATGTAAGCTTATTGTGACATTATTCAAGTAAGATATTAAGTGACTTGTCAAAGTCACACTGGTATGACAGACTCCAAATCCCACTCTATGCTAATGTTTCCTAACATGGTGCACAGGAGATGTTCTTAGATGGGAAACATATATTTTGATTCTAATAGTTTCACATATTAATGTTGTTTGAAAAAATACAATATACCTGGCAAATCCATGGTTTCATTAATTAATCATAGATGAGGATAAACAAAAAGTGAGGATATATACATTTATATGCTTTTAGAATTACATTAAAATGATTATCATAGGCCGGGCACAGTGGCACGTGCCTGTAAACCACAGCCTAGGAATTCGCAGCGGGGACCAGGGAGCACAGTTCAAGTCCCACCCGGGGCAACAGAGCGAGACCTAGTTCCAAACAATTAGCTGGGTGTGGTGGCGCACGCCTGCAATCCCAGCTACCTGGGAAGCTGAGGCTGGGGATTGTTTGAGTCTGTGGTACCCTGGGGCAACATGACCCTGCGGTTCCACGGGCAAAAATAGCGAGACCTAGACGCCCCCCCCCCCAAAAAAAAAAGGTTATTACAAAAGTAGTATGTAGAAATGTCAAAATCAAAAAGATAATGTGGTAGTATGACTGAGATTGTGGAATAGCTAGAATACACTTTCTACCTCCCAACAGAGAAAGAAGCAAAAAGCCAAAGATCAGTTGGATTCTCTTTCACAAGACTTTTAGCTCTTTTCTGTCGGTCAAACAAGTGTCCGCTAGGTTCTTCAGAAGGAAGTGCATGAGAGGAAATGGAGTTCTGTGAATGCTCGGTGCTGGCAAGAATTGCTGTTGGTCTGGATGGGGGTGATGGAGCAGAGGAAAATATCTTACGATTGTGAGATTTGATTCAGGGAAAATCACATACCAACAAGCACGACCTCCTACAGAGAAGGAAACAAAGCCTCTGAACCCTTGGCAACTCTCCCCTGGTCACACGCAGTTGCCTGGTTCATCTTTCAGCTTTGTGAAAGAAACGCAGGGTCTTAGTCAAGACTTCTTGATTGCAAAAGAAAGCCCCTCAGCTGGTGCAAACTAAGGTGGTGGAGAAGGTAGAAGCTGTAGAGGGGATTCAGCAAGCTTATTGGATTTCTTGTAGATCACAAAGATGTATATTACCATGAGTGGGAATTACGGTCCAAGATAATTTTTTTTTTGAGTGTCTCATCTCTGAGGTTCTGCTTTATTTTCTGTTTTGTTTTTGCAGCTTCATTCTCTTTTTCAAAGCTTCATCAGATGTGACCAGGCAGTTTTAGCCTTTACAAATCTAGACTTGAACAGACAAACACCAGTGTTTTGGGATCTTTTCTAAACTGCCACAAAAGAGGCAGATTGGCCCAGCTGGAGTTCATTGCCATGCAGTGCATTATTGCCTACATATAATGGTTGCTTCTGAAATACAGCATCTTTCACACTGGTTGGTGTTGGGTCCTGTGAATTCCAAGAGACTTCCTTCCTTGGGTCAACTTCCATGAAATTATGGTATCCCTGGCCTCCAACTTTCCTTCTTTTTCAGTTTGGCAAGTTGTGGTTTGATATTTGATATTTCTGACAAAGGCATGGATTTCCACATTGTTGTAGCAGAGTTTCTTTAGTTGTGTCAACTCTGGTCCCATTAAGATTTGAGGATGATTGGACACTCAAGGGTGAAGAGTCTGGTATCACTTGGAATATAAAGATAAATTTTTTTTGTTTTTTTTTTGAGACTAGGTCTCACTATTTTTGCCTGTGGAACCACAGGCTCTCGTTGCCCGAGGTACCACAGGCTCAAGCAATCCCCAGCCTCAGCTTCCCAGGTAGCTGGGATTACAGGCGCACACCACAATGCTCAGCTATTTTTCTGAGATTAGTCTCCTACGGGTCCCAGGTGGGACTGGAACCTTGATCCCTAGCCCCAGTTGCTTCATAGGCTGAAGTTTACAGGCACAAGCCACCGTGCCCAGCTATAAAGATAAGTATTAAGGCGCTGGGCGGGCACCCTAGTATTAATTATGGAGTATTCCCTGGGTCTGCACAGGGTGCCTGGGAACTGTAAAAGTGATGTTGATTTTAACTATGATGTGATAAAAGAAATTAGAAGGATGGACTTTTTAAAAAGATGTAAGAATATGGATAGAACAAAATCATAAACATTTCCATGTAGTAAAAAAGGATTTTGAACTAAGAATTCAACAACTTGAGTTCTAGATTTGGATTAGTCTCTTAGGGCTTTCAGACCATTGGCTTAACTGATGAGAGTACAGATTTATAAAAACTTGCATGATCCTGGAAGTGAAAAATTTCGATGGCCCTAAGGTCCATGATCTTAAGCCTGGAAGTGAACTAAGACCTTGGAGTAAATGAGATAAGTACTGATGAGAATCAGAAAACTCTGGTTTCTTACAGGAGATGAGAGATTTAAAAGATTTGGGACATGATTTTGTAAAAAGGGAAAAACTATTTGGGGTAGTAGGGAGGGCAAAAGACAGCGGAATGAAACATATGATGCTGGAGAAAGTGATAACCAAATGTGATCTGGGTAATTGTTTTCTTTTCTGGATCTCAGATTCCTTCAGCTTTATTTTTTAGAGAAGATGATTGCACAGGGAAAAAATGGCACTTTGTCTAGCTGAAACAGAGTCTTATTTGGGGGGTGAAATAATTAAGTTGGAGTGAGGAAAGCTGGTGAGGTATCTTGAAACCTGTATCAAGGAATTTCCCTCACTTAGAACAGGGCAATTAGTTTTTACCATTAAAATGCTAAGATTGTAACCCTCCCTTCCTCTTTGTAAATGCTGGTTAACTTAACATCAGTGCTTAGGGGAAAGAATCTGGATGACACAAACCAATTTTCACACTGGCAGCAAAAGCAGGTCTTCAGGATGACTCCAGCAGAGTTTAAATACAGGAAAACAGTATCATAGGCATTCAAAGGTGAATTATAATCCTAGAGATGAACCCAAAAAAATGCTTTCTTTCTTTCTCTCTTTCTCTCTCTCTCTTTCTTTCTCTCCTTCCTTCCTTCCTTCCTTCCTTCCTTCCTTCCTTCCTTCCTTCCTTCCTTCCTTCCTTCCTTCCTTCCTTCCTTCCTTCCTTCCTTCCTTCCTTCCTTCCTTCCTTCCTTCCTTCCTTCCTTTCTTTCCTTTCTTTGACTAAGTCTTGCTATTTTTGCCTGTGGAACCTCAGGTTCATGTTGCCCATGGTACCACGAACTCAAGCAATCCCTCACCTCAGCTTCCCAGGTAGCTAGATTACAGGTGCGTGCCACCACGCCCAGCTATTTTTTGGAACTAGGTCTTGCTGTGTTGCCCCAAGTGGGGCAACTTGAACCGCAATTTTTAGACCCCACCACAACTCCATAAGCTGTCGCTTACAGGCATGTGCCACTGTGCCCAGCTAAAAAAGTCTATTTCAGAGGGAAAAATTCCTTCCAATATGCAGACTTGCAAATTCTGAACACAACAATTTACTAGGTTCTGTTTTGATTTTAATGACTGTATTACTCAAGATGAAGGGCTAGCAAGTTGAGACCTGAATTCCCTCTCAGCTATACCTGGGGAGAAGTTGGAAGGGGAGTTTGCAGTAGCTAGTACTTACCGATTTTCCAAATAAAATTATTTTAAAGCTCCTAGCAAACCAACTGAAAGGGATTCTTAGTTTCCTGGGCTAAAAGAAGAATAGAATAAATTGCTGGATAGAGATAGAAGATAGGAGAGAAGTAGAAAGAATGTAATGAGTCCATGCTTTTTACCTGTATATGAAAGTGAAAGAACTTGGGTGAAACAATTTGAGGTGTTCTTTTTTCTTTTGAAGGATTTTGGTGTTTTTCTCCTACTATGAGAGAGCGAGAAAGCAAGACCGAGAGAGATATTCCTCTGAGGTAAAACCCCAAGGTCTATTCTATTCTAAAGAAAGAACGTGTATCTGTGGTACTCTTCTTCAGTCTTGATGTTTTATTCAGGAATGAATAATGAAAGTGGGGGAGGGGATAAAAATGCTAATTTTTTCTGAAGGCCTTTACTATGCCAGGCATTTTCTAGTCTACTGTTTCTTTTCATCTTCACACTTTTATAGCTGAAGACTCTGAACTGTCATAGTTTTAAATTAATTGAAGTCTTCCCATCATAAAAGGCAGAAGGGGTAATGGAATTGGCCCCAGTTCTTCTTTCAAGGTCTGGCCCTTTCTACAACCACCAGGGGGACCAGATGAGCCAATGGCTTAGAGGAATGTGCAGTAGACTCTCCTGGACGGTTTTTTAATCCTTGACTACACCCCCAGAGATTCTGATCCCACAGATGAGGAATGAGGCTCAAGAATGTGCATTTCTAGCAAGTTCCCAAGGTATGCAAATGCTGCAATCTATAGGGGACCATACTTTGAGAATCATTGGCTTATAGCTAATGAATGCTAATAATATTTGAAAAGCATCTCCTAGAACATGATCAAATGAAAGCAGAGTTGGGAAAAATGTCACTTTTGTATGTGAGGGTCTTAGAGATTCAAATATCCTTAGAACAGAACTCTCAGTGTTCAGAGAAGTTATAAAATCATGTTTTCTAGGCTTCTAAAATCATGTTTTCTAGGCAAGATTTTATCAACAAAATATTCTCATTTACTTACACATATACAGTGGTTACAATAAACCCTTTTTCCTAAAATCTCTATTTGCAAATTTGCCCACTCATTTCGATTTATTTGTAAGCCCCAAATCAATTCTAGCAGAGTTTCTGAGGTCATAGACATCTTTAGAGCTCCAAAACTTTGAATTGCCTGAGGTGCGTGTATTTTCTCAGCTGAAGTCAAAAAAGGTGATGCTCAACCTGCTTGTCTCAGCTATCACCATACAATCAACCTATTTTGTGGTTTATTTAGTACCACACTTCCGCAGTTCTATGATTTTTTTTGTTGTTGGTGATTTTGCTATTTAAAAAGGACTGCAGAGCATACTAATATTCTTAAGTGCAAGAATGCTGTGTGTGTCTCACAGAGAAAATGCATGTGCTAGAAAAGCTTTGTTCAGACATGAGTTATGGTGCTATTGACCATAAGTTTTAATGTTAATGAATCAACACTATATATTATATAAGATGTCATTAAACTGAAACACACATGCATGATCTGTTGATGAAAAATTTGTATCAAAGATTTGTAGAAGCCTAATCCTGTATTTCCTATAGATGTGATGCTTCAGTATTTGCCAATTCAGAATTCACAGTGACTTTATATAACATAACTATTGTGAAAATAAGAACTAACTCTATTATATGTGAGCATATTGTAAAATGTTCTGGGACCGGCACCACCCTGTTCTAGCAGACAAGAGAATAAAGCCATATGCACAGACATGAAATCTGGGGAACAGTTATGCAAAATCTGCTGCCTGTAGGGAAAATCAGTCTTTTCCACCCCTATTAATGACTGAGGTGCTGGATAAGGAAAATTTAAATAATAGGTATCCTACCTTTGTTTCTCTACAGGACTTTCTTTGGAAAGGAAGGTATTGCATGCCTCTGCACATACATAGCATTTTATCACTGTTAACACTTGCAAGGTGCAGGAAGGAACTAACAAAATCAAGATAAGGAAAACTAGAGAAAATTGACTCAAATCTACAAAAATCTGGTCACATGCAAAGGCAAGTTTCTCCCACTTTCTGAAACTAAGAGATGTGGGAATGCTGTCAACATTAATTTGTTAACTGGAAATAAATTCTCAATGATAGTTACACAAAGAGTTTATTAGATAATCAGAGTGTTGAGACCTGAGTTGACAGATTTTACTCCATGAGAACTATTTCCAAAAACACAAATCTGAGGCCGGGCATGGTGGCTCGTTCCTGTAAGCTTCAGCCTATGAAGCGGCCGGGGCTAGGGATCACGGTTCGAGTCCCGCCTGGGGCCTGTAGTGAGACCTAGTTCCAAAAAAAATAGCTGGGCATGGTGGCGCGCACCTGTAATCCCAGCTACCTGGGAAGCTGAGGCTAGGGATTGCTTGAGTCTGTGATACCCCGGGCAGCATGAGCCTGCGGTTCCACGGGCAAAAATAGCGAGACCTTAGTCTCAAAAAAAACAAAAAACAAAAAACAAAAAAAATAACAAAACACAAATCTGTCTTTAGTTTATATAGGTAAAAATAATGATGTTAAAATGTAATTATTCTTGTAGGGAGGGGAGGACTTGAGGACTTTTAGTGCTAAGTTGTCTTGGTCTAAAGATAAACTTATGCTAGAAGGAAGCAGCCCAGTTTTAACTCTTGTTTTCTGCAGAATGCTCTGTGGACGTTCAAAGGCTAGGGATCTGTCATTAAATTCTTTATCTGCCTCCTTGGTCATCAGTGGGGGTGAAAAAACTGACTCTAATAAGGTACTATGGTGATGGTATGATGATGGACTATGGCTACTACAGTTGTGGGAGAACTATGGTGACCACACCTGAGAGGATAAATCATATATTATCTAAAAATCAAGAACAATGTAAGAGTACCCCCCAAAAAAGAAAAACTCTTCAAAACTATGTAACAATAATATAGATTTTATGCCAAATAATTTAGAAATATGTCATTTTAATAATAATGTAATAAACATTGTAACAATAAAACCAAAGAAATTACTCATCAAAATATAAACAAATAAAGGACGACTCTTCCCACAGGCATCAGGCTTGGCATAGTTGTTGCACAAACAGCAAGTCTATGCAGATGGCCTTACTCTCCTGCCTGCCAGAGCAGGGAGAGGTCTTCCCCAAAACATTTCACAGTATGTTTACATTCACATGGATATTTTTCAAACATTCCAAGACCCAAAAAATAACCTGTTAAGCCATACCAAATAGCAACATTCTATTTTTGGATGACAGGAGAACCCTGTATATGCATATAATAAATTACGTACAAAGCTGTGTTGTTTCTCTAGCTATTTCATGTATAGAATCTAGGTAAATAGTAGTCGTAACAGATACTGTAACATCTCAAACTTCTCCTACCACTACCTTATAGATGATAATTTATTTAAAGAGAGAATCCTATGTCCCCATCTGCATTAATTTTCAGTCAGAACCCTCTGTAATGTCAGGCTTTTCACATTCAGGACCCAGCCCCAGAGGAGGTTGGGAAGGGGCCCGCTCAGCTGCTGTTTATGTCATTCCTGTTGTAACCAGAGAACAATGGATCATGCTGATAGAGGAATGAGAATAATATGTCTATTGTTGGCATAGCAGCTAAAGATGGGGCTCTGAACTTGGGGCTCAATTCCTGCTCCTCTTCTTTTCAAAATGTACAGTTATGTTGGGATGCCAAGAGATAAACCTAGTACCCAATGCAGCAAAGAACTGTACACACACTAAGGACAGAAAAAGAGCTTAGAACTCAGTCCATACTGAGCAAAGAGAACTCTCTTCACAGAGTTCCAGATAGGGTTAGCTGTGGACTCCTATGGTCTGCAGTGTAAGCCTGGAGGATGTGTTTGGAAAGGAGACGTTCAGCTCACATGGACTGGATAATGTCCTGGCTCTCATTGAGTCAGAACAGTTAAAGATCTGTCAGTCAATATACAATATTGTATACAATATTGTATGCAATATACAAAGATATTCTCCTTTTTTGTTGCTAATTTTTTATTCCTGTCTTGCAAAATACAAAATTTGCATATACTCAGTCATGGTCTGCATTCAGTCTGTCACAGTCTCAAGACTGGTTCTGTGTGACAGCCCTCTTTTTTTCTAGACTTTATATACTTTTTTATTGACTAACTATTCGTACAGGTTTCAGAGTAAACATAAAGACACTTTATTATAAGTCTACTTTGATTTAAAAGATGGGTGTAAAATTGAGACATAGTCTAGATTATTATTTTAAAATCTAAATTGTCATCAATCTTTTATTTTTTTACTATTTTAATTATTTTTTAAAGTTTTTTTTGTTTTGCATTGTTATCTACCCTAGGGTTCTCCCACAACCTTATCACCTGTGAACCATGGTCTTAGTCTTTTGTGTCTCTCCTACTCCTGCTTCCCCCACCTCCCCCTCTCATGCTCCATGCTTCAGTTTTGCTGAGAGTTGGTTTTAAATCTTTCTTGTGTGACAACCCTCTTACACTCTTTCCAAGTGCAGGACTTTTTTCTCCTCTGGGATGGTCCAATGTCAAAGGAGACAGGAGAGCCCATTTTCTCTATATTATGCTCGTGTAAAAGACCTTGTCTTTTACTGCACATTTGCTTCGCCTTTGGCCGCCACTTGATGAAATGATGCGTTTGTGCACATCTCTGTGTATTGATCTTCTTGTCTCATCTTGTCCTTGACCTGCTTCATAACAACATTCATGTTCTATTTTAAAGTGTGCTATGTGTACATTTGAAACCTGCCTACCATGAGAGTTTCTGGCAATTGGTCAGCAGGGGGTTGGGACATGAAAAGTATATCTGAGGAAGGTAAAATACAGCGGGATGGCTGGAAAGAGGAAGAGTGGGAATCGAAAGCAATTTTGCTACAAGCAAGATCCTATGAAATATCCAGAATTTCAGAAGACCAACTTCCCATCTGTATTTTTAAATTGTTTAATTGGTTGCCCATTTAATTTCCATATTCACCTGGAGACATTTTTCTTCAATGTTTTTATTATTTTCTGTGTATCTCATATCTTATTCTCTAGTCCTTCCCTGATCATTTTACACTTAACTTTCAGAATTTATCAACTTTCTTTCCAGAATCCTTCCAGTTTCCCACTGCTTCTATATGTTCTAAAACTCCTATCTCATTCAAAGCCTTCATGAAACTCTATAGTACCAAAACAGCAATTACACATAGAGTGCTTGTTATAGACATGACACTATTCTAAGGCTTTTCCTATATGAACTCATTTTAATTCTTATAATAATCTATGAGATAAATTCCAGTATAGTTCCTTTTCACAGGAGGAAATTAAAGCACAGGAAATTCAAGAAATCTATCCAGGGTTGCCCACTGGAAATAACAGAACCAAGATTTCAACCCAGGTAGTCTGGCTTCTTAACACACAACAGAGACCCTCTTACTCACAGTGAATGGTATACCTCGCACTAGCACAACTACTATCTTACTGGTGACTGCTGCCCATAATCATCTGTGCTCTGCAGCTTCCCTTAGCAGGCTTTCACAAACTACCATGGTGGTCATGGAGATAGGCTATGCAGAACCCCCTCAAGGATGGACTTGCAATCCCAGTTATCAGGAATGTCTCTCGTAATCAAAGACTTAAGAGCTTGTCTCAGCTGCAGAGAGCCCTCTTGCTCAAGGTCAAATGCTCAAGCAACCCATAACCAAGGCAACCCATATCTGATGACCAAGGAGGGCATGAAGACTGCTTTTTGGTCAAACATGGAATTGCTTGATGAACTATTTTAGTTCTAGCTTTCTCTGTAGATTGAATGAACAACCATTAAGCCTGTTTGTCTTTCTGCTCCACTTGTCCTTTTACTCCACTCTACTAATTCCCCATTGACAAAAAAAAAAAAAGATAGCCTCTAATAAACTGAGACTTCAAGCACAGGCCTGTGGCACTTGAAAAAAGAATACAATCTTTGCTCAGTAAACTAAAAGGAAAGGAGAGGGATAGATGTTGTCTCTTTTTTCTTTTAACTATAGATTAAAATTTTATTTATTTAATCATTTTGTTGTTTACATATTCATGCATATAATGTGTGTGTATATATTACATCCTCTCAATTTCTGTCACTTTAATCTAGTGTGTTCCATTGATCATTTTGAGGTGATTTTGTTATCCTCTATCCTTTATCTGTATGGCACAGTTCCTCGAAAAAGTAAAAGCAGAATTATATTATCTAGTAGTCTTGCTTCTGGGGGTACACATGCAAAAGAATTGAAGACAGGGTCTTGAGATCTGTATGCACCTCTGTTTATAGCAACAGTATTCACAGTAGCCAAAAGGTAGAAGCTATATCATCAATGGATGAATAGACAAGCAAATACAGCATACTTACACAGTGGATTCTTATTCAGCTTTCAAAGGGAAGGACATTCTGACACATGCCACAATGTGAATGGATCTTGAAAAATAATGCTAAGTGAAATAAGCCAGTTGCACGAAGACAGATTGTATGACACCACTTACATGAGGTACCTAGAGTTGTTAGGTTCAGAGACGGAAAGTAGAATGGTGGTTGCCAGGGGCTGGGAGGAGAGGAATGGAGACTTGCTGTTTAATGGGTATAGAATTCCAGTTTTTACAAGAGAGAAAGAATTCTGGCCATTGGTTGCACAACAGTATGAATGCTCTGGATGAAACAGTTAAGATGGTAAACTCTCTCCTCTCTGTATTTTTCCAGAATTAGAAAGAAAGCTTTTATACAGCAAAATACCAAAATTGAATTTTGGCAAGGGAGCATTTAAGAAAATATTTCTCAAACATTTTCTTGTGTACATAATTCTCTGTGGATCTGAGATCCTGCCCAGTAGAAGCTTTTGAATGAGGAAAGTCGATCTTTCCCCCATAGGATACATCAGAGAAAGACAAGGAGAGGACTTGAAGATCTATGGAAAAGAACAAGCCAGAGGTTTGCAGGCTACTGGAACCAAGTGCAGGAATGCCTATTGCAAGCATTGATGTGTGGTGGATGGGCGACTGTCACTTCTGTGTCCTACCAAGATAATCTGAGGGCAGAATGAGGAAGAGAACAGAGAGTGCATAGGTTCATTCCTGCAGACTAGCTGGAGCAGGTTGTCTGCCACAGCGGAAGGAAACTAGAGGGGACAACTATTTGTTGTGAATCTTAGAGGGCAAGCACAATAACAGGTGCTGAGCAGGAAGAACCAGTAAAACAGTTCTTGAAGCCCCATTCAGTTACCCTGGAGGAAAAAGGCTAGGAGGGCTCAAAGGCTGAAATTTTGAGAACTGAGATGACCCAGGCAGACATCGAACTGAGCATTCTAGCAGTCTGGCAGAAGTTTAAGAAACACTATGATAGTGGATCAAAGTCCCTCTTGAGTCCTCAGGTGCCAGGTAGTAATCTGGCCATGGCCTTGGCTTCTGAGTGTGAAAGAGTTGCCAAACAAACAAGTCAAGAGGAAAGCTAAACCCTGTGCGGGTTTGATTTCAGAGTAACTCTAACCAAATGGCCAGCCTGAAACTGCTTTTTCTCAAAGCACTCTCACTAGCAGGCACTGCATAGAGCAATGACCCATTTGCCACACAGGTGAGAATTACCCAGCCAGCTCATAATTCACCTTATCCCTTATTCCAGAAGCCCTTTAAACATTGCTTTATTAAATGTAAAACGATACAGATTTGCCTTGGGTGTTGCTCAGGGGATCCTTTTGAAGAACTTTAAGCATCTTCTTTCTCCTCCCCCGCTCCTCCCTCCCGTCTCCTCGCTCCCTCCTCCCCTTCCTTCTCCCCCCTCCCCCTCCTCTTCCTCCTCCCCCCTCTCCTCCTTTGTGGTAAAGTACACATAACCTAAAATTTCCCATTTTAATCACTGAACATGAATGTAGTATATTTGTTTGAGTTCCTGCTTTCAATTCCTTTGGGTAGATACCCAGGAGAGGAATCGCTGAATCATATGATAATTCTGAGTTCAACTTTTTAAACTTTGAGATATAATTGACATATACCATATTAGTTTCAGAAGTAAAGCATGATTTGATATTTGTGTATATTGTGAATGATCATCATGCTAAATCAAGTTAATATCCATCATAATGATTACAACCTCTAGGCACTTTCAAATATACAGTTCAGCATAGTAGTCACCATGCGGAATATACATCCCCAGGACTTACTGACCACAGAACTGAAAGTTTGTGCCTTTACCCATTTTACTCCCTGCCCCCCACTCCCACCTCCTGCCTGCTGGCATTCCCTTTTCTGTATCTATAAGCTTGTTTCTTTGTTTCTAGTTTTTGAGAATGCACAGTTGTATTAGTTTTCTCCATTTACCTTGTTTCTACCTGTTTCCATGGGATTATTCCCCCTGCTCCTACCCCATTAGTTTTAATCAACCTTGGTTTCAATCCTTGTTTCCCGGAAGAACATGTTAATACAACATTGTTCGACTTTTGATAGCTCTTGTTTTTTTGGGGGGGGCTTTTAGGGAGGGCGGGGGCGGGGGTTAAAAATAACACATGATTTTTTGTAACCAGTAATATAAGACTAAGGGGAAAGTAAATGTGGGGAATCAGCAAGGATTTGACTATGTGATTAAGTTAGAAATGCTTGGTTTCTGTATTAGGCTAAACAAAGGCAATAACCTGAAAATAGCTGCTCTATGAAATTAGCTGTTTTGAAGTCACTATCAGTTGGCTGGAAGCTATAATTTTACCATCATTAGAATGCCTCCTTCACAATGCCTCTCTCTGCAGGGACAGCTGGTAGAATAGCTTCGTTTATTTAACTATGTCATCATACTCCTTTGCCTTGATTTTTCAAAAGCTTGTTTATTTTTTTTGTTTTAATCATACAATTCAGTATTTTCCAGTATATTCAAAAAATTGTACAATCATCACCATGATCTAATTCTCAAACACTTAATCCCTCCATATAGAAACCCATTTTTTTAGGACTTCCACCAGAGCCTTGTAGGTGTGTGGTCATCTTCCCGGGCCAAGGCCCCTTCCTCCAGCAGCCATACTCCACCAGATCATCAGTCAGTCCAAGAGGTACCCTAGCTTGATCCCCCTTTTCGTATCCATTGGAGCGGGAGGTACTGGAGCAGCACTCTATGTCATGCATTTGGCTTCAATCCAGATGTCATTTGGGATGGAAAGAATAACCCAGAACCCTGGAACAAATTGGGTCTCAATGATCAATACAAGTTCTTTGCTATGAATGTAGATTACAGCAAACTGAAGAAAGAAGGTCCAGACTTCTAAATGAGATATTTACTGTAAAGCTGCTAAAATGAAGGTCTTCCAGAAGCCATCTGCACAATTTTCCACTTAACCAGGAAATAATTCCCTCTAATGCATGAAATCATGTTGGTGTATTGTGTTGGGATTTATATTGGTTAATAAATCTATCTGAAACTTAGAAAACAAACAAACGAAAACCCCCATGTTTATTCACAATCATTCCCAAGTCTTTCCTCCTCCAAGTTGTTAACAAGCACTGATCTTTTGGTCTCTATAAATTGCTCTCTTTTGAACATTCAATATTGATGGAATCACACCACATGTAGGCATTTGCATCTGGATTTTCTCATTTGATATAGTGTTTTAAGTTTCATCTATGTTGTAGCATGTTTCAGTACTTTTAAGTTTCTTTCTCCTTGACACCGACAAATTTTGGACACTATGTGTGCATCTTTTAATTTGATTTAATTTAATTCTAGCTTCTAGAGTGACCATAAACCCCACAGTCTCTCAAGACTTGCCCCAGTTCAGACATCAGTCACAATAGGATCTCCCAGGCTACCCAGATTTTGCTCAACAACTGCAGATTCAGGGGTTCTCATGCTCTCCCCCCCTAAGTTCTGATAATTTACTAGGGTGACTCCAATTTTACTTCGTGTTACCAGATTGCTAAAAAGACTCCAGCTCAGAATGGTCATATGAAATGACAGTTGCACAAGGTAGGTTGTGGCGAGGGTGTACACATCCTATGTCTTTTTGTTTGCCCATCCTGACACGTTAATGTGTTCTTTAACTGAGAAATTCTCCAAACTTTGTTATTTAGTTGAGTTCAATAGAGGTTTCATTATGTAGGCACAGTCGATTAAATCATTACCCATTGGTGATAGAACTCAATCTCATGTCCCTGTCTTCATTCCAGCTGTGAAAGTGGGACTGGAAGTAAGTTCCAACTCTCTAATCATGGTTTGGCCTTGTTAGTCACCAGCTCCCATCCTGAAGCTATCTAGCATTTCCCAGAACCACCATAAATCACCTTATTGCATAAAGTCAGGTATAATTGAAAGGAGCTCTTTATGGAAAACAAAATATCACTTAGAAAATCCCAAGAATTTTAAGACCTTTTTTCCAGGAACCAGGGACAAAGTCTATATATTTCTTATGCTATAAACGCTATTCCTTTTTTTTTCATGACTGAATAAAATTCCATTATATGGATATATGACATTTTGAAATCCATCCTTCAGTTGACAACCATTTAGGTTGTTTTCATCTTCTGGCTATTGTGAATAGTACTGCTGTGAACATTTGTGTATAATTTTGTGTGTACATATAGTTTATTTTTCTCTTGGGTAAATGTGTAGCCATAGAATCACTGAATCAAATGGTAGTTCCATGTTTTAAATTTTTGAGGAACTGCCAAACTACTGAACTGTTTCCCAAACATTTGCAATTTTTAGACTTCCCATATATACTATTTAGGTTTCATTTCCCAATTAACTTTATAAGTTCCTTGAAGGTAAAACCAATGTTTTCTCTTTTTTGCACCTGTTACAATATTTGTACAAATGCCTTACATCTAGAAGGATTTGAAGGATTTGAGTAACTATTTGTATGTGATTTTATAATTAAGACAAGAAGTCCCTGACCCAGCAATCCCACTATTGGGAATCTATCCAGAGGACATGAAAACACTAATTCAAAAGGACACCTGTACGCTCATGTTTACTGCAGCTCTGTTTACAATTGCCAAGACTTGGAAACAAACCAAATGCCCCCCAAAAAATGATTGGCTTTTAAAAATGTGGTATATATACACGATGGAATACTATGCATCAATCAAGGAGGACAAACACATGTCATTTGCAGCAACATGGATGGAACTAGAAAGACTCATGTTAGCAGAAATAAGCCAAAAAGAAAAAGAGAAATACAGGATAGTCTCACTTATATGATAGATATAGGGAAAAACAAACAAACGAATAAGAAAAAATAAAAACAACCAATGGGACTGAACAATGGAGTGAGAGAGGAGGAGGAGGGGGAAGAAAGGGGAAGAGGGAAGAACACAAAAGATCAGGATGATTAACAGGTGTTAGCAAAGTGGGAAAGCCCTGGGGTACACAATAATGCAATAATATAAATATAAATACACACATATATATATAAGTGTATATATATAAATACACAGTATATGTACACAATTATAATATAAATATAAATATAAATGCAATGATATAATATAAATATATATATGCAAATTTAAAAAAATTTAAATTAAATTAAAAAAAAAAGAACAACCATCACAGAGATAGTTAACATTCTCTGTGGATATCTTTTCTATCCTATTTCCCATTATACATTTCCAAAAATAATAATTTGTACACTGGATTTGATGTTTGCCATTCCAGTGGTACTTGAATCACACATCAGTAAATAATGTATTATTTTGCATGGTGATAATTTCGTAATTATGGTATTGTAATATGTATACCTATCTATGTGACTTGCTTTCCTCCCACAAAAAATTTTCAAAAATTATTTTTAAAAAAATCTCCTAACTAGGATGCTGGAGAACACCCCCATTTGTTACTTCTATAATTGTATACAAATTTCATGTTGTCTTAAAGTTTTAAAACTTGTAATATTTGTCATATTGATATCTTGTTGTATTCTAATTTGCATAGTGATATCTTGTTGTATCCTAATTTTCTTTTATTTATACGTTCTAAGCCTGAAATAAACTGTATAGTTTAAAAATTAAAAAAAAAGACAAGAAGCCCTTTATCCTGGATATCAGTATACAAAAAGCAGTTTTATTAAGGTCAATTGGTTGGTTAACATGTTTATAGCTTTGTTCTATTCAAGGTAATATATCAAATTTATACAATACTCACAGACTAGGTTTGTGAGAAGAATCTTCCCTATACTATTCAACTTACCTCTCATGAATATAGCGCCGTAGTCTAAGGGTTAGTCGGGACTCTTTCAGCAAGTGAATGAAAAGCAACCAACTTAAACTCATGTGAGGGGTGGGGGGTGGGTAAAAAGTGGAAGAGGAGACTATTGGGTGTAAGTGTTAGAGTCCCTAAGCTTCAGGCAGGGCTGGGTCTATTAAGGTCAAATTGCTTGCTCATGCATTATTCCTGGGTATATCGGCCCTGTTTTATTCTGTCTTGAATTTATTCTCAGAAAGGTTCTTCCCACCTGGCCGTATGATGTCTCCTGGGAGTTCCTTTTGCTTTTCATTATCTTTTTGGCATCATACTAGAAAGCAGGACAACTAATCAGGAGCTTGGCTAACTTCTATTTTCCATTTTACTGATGACAGCGGTAGCCTAATTATCAGACTGAAGCTTAGTTTTAGGGTGGAAACTGGAGATACTCTCAAAGTCCAGACATCCATCCATCCCAGTAGTGGCTACTGTTTCTCTTTCCACCACAACTTCCTCAGGAAATTTCTTGGAGCACCAACCTACAGCTCATATCCAGAGGGCAAGCACTTAATCTTTTTCTCAATAAAGAAAGATAAATTGAGATCTCCTGATTGGGAAATAGAGTGTCTTGGGACTTCATTTTCAATTCCTGCCATGCTTTCCTTCCCTACTTAAACCTTTCCTTTGGTCTTTTTACCCCCACTAAAAAGGTCTTAGTACTGCTGGGCAGCCATTCCTGGCAAAGGACTTTGAGTGACAGGTGAGGTTGAAACCACTGGTGTGCAGGGCATAGGTTAGGGTGTTGCACCCTGAGTCCTTTCTTCAGTTGACCTTCAATTCCTGCATCTTTTTCAATACTGACAGACAAATCCCTAGAATGATAATAAAAACTAGGATCCCCTCACAAGTTCAACTCAACTCAAAGGCAAGATTTGCAGCTGCCCTTGATCCCTCAATGGCTGCTGCATTGGCATTCCCCAAAACTTTTGAGTCAGCAATGGGATATGGAGAGGACTGGAGCCTGCCTCACATTATGCCATCACATTCCAATAAGAATTCCAAAAACTCCAACAATTCTATATTAAAACCCATCCACCACTAAGAAAATGTACTTGCCATCAAAGATCCTATTTGCGATAAAAGATTTCAGCAATCTGTTCATGAATTTTTAAAAGGGGACAATTCTATTCAGTGGTGAACTTAATGTGGCAATATACTTGTTTATTTTCAGTGAAGAAACATATATATATATTTAAATATTAATAACTGAAATATTAAATCTATAGTTTGTTTCCCCATCTGTGTTAGTACTTGGGTCCTGCAAATGTTAAAAACAGGCCTACCTCCCTTTTCTCCTTTTCTTGTTAACTCTGCTCTTGTTTTGGGCACCCTCATAAGAACAAAGGCTGAAAGCATTAATTTTCTCTAATCGAGTATTAGATGTGTATCTGCCAGTCCTTTGTGCTCTACTTCCCCAAACCCAAATCCTAGCTGAGGATGATAGGATCAATGTTTTTAAGTTTCACTTGCAAAAAGATTGTTTGTGTGAAAAAGAAGAAAGATAATCATATCAGTGTGGGTTAAGAGTAGAAAACCTTGCAGCAGGAAACCAAAGCATGATAAGCAGTGGTTCAAAAAACAAGTCTGAGAGCTCACTCAATGGGAAGAATCCTTTCATTAAAAGAGCTTACGGAATTGCATTCCTTGTCACCTATCTAAGAGATGAGATTTATTATGACTACTTGAAGATGCTTAAATCGAGTCACAAATAAATCAAGCATTCATGGTTTATGAATTGTATCTCTCTTTTTTTTTGGGGGGGGCGACTAGGTCTCGCTTTGTTGCCCAGAGAACCTCAGATTCATGTTGCCTGGGGTACCACAGACTCATGCTATCCCCAGCCTCAGCCTCCCAGATGGCTGGGGTTACAGGCACACACCACCATACCCAGCTGATTTTTGAGATGAGTTCTCGCTATGTTGCCCCAGGTGGGTCTCGAATCCGCAATTTCAAGTGATTCCTAGTCTCAGCCTCCCTTCCTAGGCTGGGATTAAAGGCACACTCCCCCGTGCCCAGCTCAATTTTTTTTAAATCAACACTTAGCCAAAACTAATTACATAAATTGTAGGACCCAGTACAAAAAGAAAATGTGGGATCCTTTTTCAAGTATCACAAGGAGTTTCAAGATGTGGCAGCAGAGCATTAAATCAAGCTCAGGATCTTTCCAAGCATGGGGCCCCATCTGACTATGTAAGTTGAACACCTGAACACCTGCAAAGCCAGCTCTGCATGGTGCAGGTAAAGCAAGTCTCCCGGTTCCCAATCTGGTATGTGACTGTCTCAAGCAGAGTAGTGATTGTCAGTCTGAGGACACAAATTCCTGGTTTTCCTCTGGTAAATTTTTGTGGGTCTGGAGGTTTTTTTCATTGTTTTACTTTACTGTCATCACTCAACTCAGACACTGACTCATCTCTCATCCTATCAAAAATCAGTCTACATCAGGGCAGAATCAGATTTTGTAGGGCCTGACTATAATTTCTTTAAGAAATATATGCAAAGTAACAAACACTAGGTCTTAAAAGAGACCTGTGTAAATGAGGAGCCTTGAGCCTTCAGTTTCATTTGCTTCAGGTAAATCTTTCTCTTGTTGCACCTGTGTCCCCAACTTCATCTACACTCAGCTCCATAAGGACACTGCTCCTCTGCTTCAGTCTTCGCTTTCCTGTGCCATTCATCTTCCCGTATTATCACTCCCATTTCCCTATTTTCCCTTTGCCTCCTTCAATCTCTCTAGATACCTCCCTTGTCTCTGCTGTCTTCAGAGCCAAATTTCTCGACTTATGACTTTGCTTCCTTTCCCATTTACCACTGGGGAAAAAAATGGCTTTTGTATACTTGTTAGCATTGTATGGTGTACTTGTTCCTTGAAACTGTGAACAGTGTTCTATGCTTTTCCATTTGACTTCTCAGCAGAATTTGTCACAGCCAAGGACTCTCTTGAAGTGTTCCTGTTGGCTTCAATAGCATCACAATGTCCTTGTTTTCCTCTTAGGTTTCCTTTTCTTTTGCTCTCCTTAGCAGGCCCAGTCTTTCACTCCCTCTAACAATCCTTGTGGTATATGAAGTAACATACCCACATAGGGCCCTCTTCACTTTACACCATCATCCTAACCCCAGCTACCATTTATGTGCTGAGGACTCAAAATTTTCTCTCTAGGTTAGCCCAAACCTCTCCTCTAAGCACCAATCTCAGATCATGCTCTTTCAGTTTGATATCTGCACTAAGGTGACTCTCAGGTATCTTGAACTTAACATGTCTAAGACCAGGCTTGGGATTCCCTCCCTGCCCTGACCCAAATCTATCAATCTTCTAATTGTATTAATCTCAGTAAATAGTCCCATCATAACTTGCTGCTCAAGTCAGAAATGTGGAAATCACTTGTAGGGTACATGAATTATCAGGGTTTTTACCCTTCCATCTTTAGCCTCAACGACCACCACCTGTGGTATTGCGCCCATGACTGTACATGCCTGGTCCAGCAGGTGTGTGCATGTGTGAGTGGACCCAACTGAGCCTAGGAGGAGAGGATAAAAGGACAGTGTCACCCTGGAGGGGTGAAGAGAGAGGAGAACATAGAGAGGAGAGCTTGAGAACACAAGGGAGAATTAGTACTCTAGAGAGAAACTCAGGTAGCTGGTTTTTTGCTGCCTGCTCATTATTAAAAAGTCTATGAAAGTAATTCCAAGGGCTCTGACATTCTTTAGCTGCTAGAACTGATGATGAACCTACCCAGATTAGGATGGTTACAAAACACTCTTGTTATCAGTAAATTCTATAGACCCACTCCCCTCCCCCTTCTACACAGCCATATCTCAAATGTATTTACTTGTCTCCATGGCCTATGATAACATCTGTAGGGTAAGTGAGTTGGTTAGGCTTTTTCCTCCATTAACCTGTCTAACCAGCATCTGTGGTATTGCATCTTCCCCATGATGTGCCGTCCAGTGGGAGTGCACATATGTAAGTGTGCACACCTGGACCTAGGAACAAGGGGATAAAGGGTGTAGAAAGTACAAGAGAGAACAGGATGTGAGAGAGGAAAAAGGAGAGAGGGAGAGAAAAAAAACAGAGAGACAGAGAGAGAACAGAGATAAAGAATGAAGATTCTTGGGGATTGGAGGACTCGCCTGCCCCCCAGCCCTCCAAGCCCAGCTCTGCCTTGTTTGGTGTATCTGTTTATCAGCTTGAACCAACAAAGAACCTACATAATTGGTGAACCTAGTGCTTGGTTGGTGAACTTAGTGCTTGTACTAAAATTGGCATCATGAACAGGCTGCTTACTTTATAACATCCTAAATCCACTAGTACACCATTTTTAATATTCTATCACCGGTCTCTTCACTTCTTTCTTCCAGTGTTCCCCCTCAAATATGTTTCTCATAAACAGCCAGAACAGCATACTCTCTAGAAATATAATGAGAGCATAAGTAAAGTAAAACTTTCTAGAAGCCACATTAAACTAAAGGAAACAGCTAAAAGCAATTTTAATAAACTGCGTTTTAATATAATGTATTTAAACATTTCAACATCTAATCACTATAAAATCATTAAAGATATCTTACATTTTTAATGTTATCTGAGATATATTTGAAATATACCAACTAGAATATAATTTATACTTCACAGTGCATCTCAGTTTTGAGATGGTCATTTTTCAAGTGCTCAATAGCAACATACTAGTGGTTACCATAGTCCCAAGGACCAGAGTGAACTTTTTAAAAGCACATTGGACTAGTAGGTCATCACTGGTATAATAACTCTTTAGTAGCTCCACCACACACTTGGAACAAAACCTAAACTACTCACCAAGAACTGCAAGGGAATCTATGTTCTAGCCTTAGCACTTCAACATCTTTGACATCTTTGGGCCTTTATCTTTTTGTTCACCTTACTCCAGTCACCCGAATCTCCTTTCCATTCTGAGAACACACTGAATCTCTGTCTTCTTGTATGTAATGACTGGTTCCTTATCCTCAAATTTCAGCTTAAATATGATCTCCTGACAGGCTTCCTTGCCTGTATGTAAGAAGGTTTATCTAAGGTTGTATGTCTGTTACCTTTACAATGCTTTGTTGAGTTTGCAGTTGCATATTTATCAGATGCCCTGTTAGACAACCTGTCAGTCTCCCTTGTTAGACTATACATTTCATGAAAACAGGGATTATCTCCAGTACTATCAGTCCTACCTCTAGTTAGCATAATAAGTATTTGTTGAATAAATGAATATCCAAGAAACCCTTTGCCTACTACAGGAACTAGGAAACAAATTGATTTCAATAGTGCTCTGTATCAAATGACAATAAATACATCATAAGTTCATTACTGCTAGAAGAGATTCTTTCCCATTAATTGAGGAAGGTTTCAAAGAAACCTTAAATATTCACTCAGTAAATATGGCAGTTTCCTTGAAAAATGTTCTATGAAGGGCAACAGTTCCTGTGGGAGTCCCCAGATTTTAATATTATGGTTCTCCTTAATGTGAGACTTTTACTCTCTGAAACAGAACCACAGACTCCAAAGTCTCTGGTTTTGGAGAAAGGTAGCTGGGAGATGAATGGATGTCCTTGATGTTACCCTCGAATGACTATAATTTTTTCACTCATTCAACAAAGGTTTATGAATGCCTTTATAGCAGGCACTGCTTTGGTCTCTGGGGATATATCAGTGAACCAAACAGACAAAAATCCCAAAATCCCTGTCCTCAAGGAGCTTACATGCTAGTGAGGGAAGATAGACACTGAGAAACTAAATTTACAGTATATTAGATAATGACACATTCTAGGAAGGAAAAACAAAGCTTGAAATAGGGATAGGAAGTACAAGACTTACAACTTTAAGTAGAATAATCAGATAAGATCTCACAGAGATGATGATATTTGAATAAAGAAATGACATTGGTGGGAGAGTAAGCCATGTAGCGCTCTGTGGGAAGAGAATTGTAGGTTTTAAGGGGACAACTAGGAGACCTGTGTGGTGGAATCAAGTAAACAAAAAGGAGAAAAGTTGGGAATGAACACACAGATGTCAGGCATTGATGGGTAGCTCAAGTGGAGTCAGAAGTAGGCCACTGCAAGGATTTCCATTTTAACTTTGGGTGAAGTCAAGTCAGTGGAGAAAAGTGATATGGTTTTGCCCTACATTTGAGAATGAGCACTCTCACATATGTGCTGAGTAGGAATGAATGAATGAATGAATGAATGAATGAATGAATGAATGATGGAATGAATGAATGAACAATTATGGGGTCAAGAAAGAAAATAGAACTCAGAGGCATCACTTAACCTGAGAACAAATGAACAACATCAGAAATCACTTCATAATGAGAAATGTAACTGCAGTCTTACTTTCCCACTACATTAATGACATGAGGCAATTTAAGATGCTTGCATTGCTTGCTACAAATCTCTCCTGAGCTTACATCTCCTCAGGAGGGACAGGAAAGACACTTGAGCTCCTGAGAGAAAGACAGTTGGCTGCTGGTGAGACTAGAGGAGGACCTGAAGCAGTTTCTTTGTCACTAGAAACCTGACCCTGTTGGGCTTAGTCAGACAATGACAGTCTTGACTGGGGAATGTTAGGGAAACCCGCCAACTCTTCAGTCTGCCTCTCTCAGCCTAGACAACCTTTGAGAGAGGAGCACATCTTTTGAATTTGCAGAAATGAGAGACAGCGTAGAGGAGAGAACTAACATTTCTCATTAGTATACCATACAGACCTTGTCAAAATATGTTGCTGGATCTATTTGGTTCTAATCATGAGAAAGCTAGACATTCATAAGCAGAAGGGAAACTATAATTCTGAGGGTTAGAATTTAAGGAGCTCAAAAAGGCCTCCTCTAGATAAATTTATATCTGCTAATCATTGTTTATGCCTGCTGTATTTATTATTATTATTATTATTATTATTATTATTATTAAGAATGGAAGTAATTTTTTTTCCTGGTCATAAAAAATAGTACACAAATATGATAAAAAATTCAAGCCATACAAGGGCATGCAAGAGCAATAAATAATACAGATTTGTAAAGTCTTGGTAAAATGTTTTTCTAAGTTCACCTATATATTTAAAATTGTTCCAATAAAACTGCTATCAGAATATTTTTAGAACTACACAAGGCAGTGCTAACCTAAATGCTGAAAAGTAAACATGCAAAAGTAGTGGTGAAATTTCTGAAAAAGAAAAAATAATAAGGTAACATTAACCCTAGAAGATTAAAATGTACCATAATTAAAAGTTTGATGGAGGCACAAGAATAGACAGATTAGTGGTATAAAATAGCATCCATAAATAGAGGTAAATGTAGATGGAGAGATTGAGTACAAGATAAAGATTGAATTTAGAGTTTTTGGGAAGAAAGATTATTAACAAACAGAATATTTAGTTTGTTATCTAGGAAAAAAATTGAATCCGTACTTGAACCTTTATACCAAAACAAATTCCAGATGATTCAAATATTTAAGTGTTAAAAGTGAAACCATAAAAGTACCAGAAGAAAACAGGGGAGAATTATAAAAAAATAACATTGGGTGACCTTGTAGGGTGAATTATGTTCCTCCAAAATGTGTATATTGAAGTCATAGTATCTAGGAACGTGACATAGTTAGAGGTAAGCCTTTTAAAAAGGCAAATAAGTTAAAATTAGATCTTTGGTAATGGACCTAGTCCCATATGATTGGTCTCCTTTAAAAAGAGGCATTGTGGACCAAAAAGCACAGCGACAAGACCATGCGAAAACACAGCGAGGAAGCAGCCTCCCACAGTCTAAGGAGAGAATCCTCGGAAGAAATGACCTGCCAACACCTTCATCTTTTAGCCACCAGAACTGAGAGGAAAAAATTTTGTGGTTTAAGTCACCCAGTGTATTGTAATTTGTTATGGCAGCTAGCAAACTAATACAGGTGTCTAATATCTTCCTAAGTAAGATATGAAAGTAAGAAGCCATAGAAGAAATAATTGATAAAAGAAAGTTAACTAATACTTTAAAATTTGTGAGCAGATATAAAAACAATTTTGAAAAGTTGAAAATATTAAAAGACAAATAGCAATCTGGGAAAAGATAGGACATCCAAAGACTAATTTTCTTAATCAAAAACAATCAAACAAATAAAAAAACAATCCACTGTTTCCAAATGCCCAGATCTGTTTCTTTTTTTCTGTCTCCCTATCTGTCTCTCTTAGTTGGGAATTCACAGTTTTATATGATGTCTCATAATTGTTTCACAGTGAATGCTAATTTAAATTGAAAAAACTGAGCAGACCCACAGTGCATGGGGCTCTTAGTTCAGCTGCTGTCACGGGCACCTTCTCTTCATTATAACAGTCCAAAGTAGGCTACAAGAGTCCTTTCTAAGACCTCTCTGCAACTGAGAGACACAGAATGAGAATTTTTTATTAGTCATGCAGAAGCAAACAAGCAAGCAAGCCTGCATGTGTGTGTGCAAACATGCATGTGTGACACACACACACAAACACACAGAGGCATAGCCAATACTAATTTTCTAATGTAGTATAGTTTGGAGTTACATTATGGAAGAAAACTATTGCTCCATGTACAGCATAATATTTAATGACCCACTCCTTTCCAAATGGGAGTATCTTTATACTTTTCACCCAGAGCTGTGTCAATCATCTCCTTTTTTCCCTCATTTTACATGGCAACACAAAGCCAAGAGGCCTACTGGCATAAGAAACAGGAGTCTTTTCAGAGCTTTCTGATGATTGATGGTTACACTGAGAACCTGAAGTAGCTTCTCAAAAAAAAAAAAAAAAAACAACAACTTTCTCTCTACTTTAAGCCAAATCACATTCCCAGGCAGACATCTCCAGAAGGGAGATGGAAATGGGAGAATTTATGATCCACTTACACAAGAATGTGTTCCTGTGAGTGAGGGTAAGGTGAGGGTAGGGGTAGTGTGCTTGTCTGTGAGGAGAGGTGTGTCTAAGAATTCATAATTATTACATTTGACTATGGTTAATCTTGGATACTGGATTTGGGATGAGTTGGCTTATATCTATAATTCTATGCATTTCCTGTACTTTTTAGTGAACTTGTATTGCTTTTATGATAGGAGTAAAAACAATACATGTTGTAAAAATTATTCTGTATGTAAAGCTTATCTTTCTAGAATCTTATGTTTCTAACTTTCTAACTAGTTTATAGACTATACAAGCTCTCTGAACAAGTGAACATGTGTTTTACCTTCTCTTCCTTCTTCCCTCCCATCCTCCCTCTTTCTTTCCTTTCTTTCTCATTTTGGGTATCCTTTCCCAATACCTATACGTTAGGACTCACACTAGGTACTTAATACACTTTTGGTGACGTTCATCAATTTGGAGTCTTTTCTAGGGCTAGTTATGATTAAAGTCACTTGCCAGAAGATGTCTTATCTGGGTCAAAAAGACTTCATGGATTTATGGAATGTGTGAGCTGGGCATGTATTGATTTCATAGGAGCATATCAGGCCAGTGGACAGTCTCATAATTCTGTGTTCCAGGACTCTGCAGCAGCAGTCTGTTATCTAGTATTTTTTTAAACTTTGGATCACACTTACTGGTTTACAAGAGGGTTGCCACTCAGATTTAATACTTAGTGATGTGAATATCATTCAGGAACTTGAATGTCATTTCATCCAAGAAACTTCTGATTTCTTCACCTAGAAGTAAGATTTTCCTTTCTTTAAGTTTTATTACACATCATTTCTACCTTCATAACATCCATCACTTTCTAAATTTGTTTTCTAGTTATTTATGCACAAGTCTTCTATCCTTTTTGAATCAGGACTTTTTTCTTTGATCACTTTGTTTCTCCTGTGATAAGAAAACCACTATCTTGATGTTTCATATGTGTGTATGTGTGCATATTATGCATGTGTCCATATGTATATACATATATATACATATATATACACACACATATATATATATATATATATATAGGAGGCTTGCCATGAGACCTAATGAAATGATATAAAGTGCCCAGTACAGTGCCTGGTATATGACAGAAATTCCATGCATAGAAGCACTACCCTCTGCTCTCATTTTTACTTTGTACCTAAGTGATAAAAGGTACAAAGCCAAAAAAGAGATGGTAAATAAGAGAGATTAGTCAAATTCTGCAGGATTAAGTGGTTGTGATTCAGAGGTGTCAGGGTCCACTCCCAAAATTCAAAGAGCAACTTTTAGTATTGCAAAAAGAAGCTAGTCAGGAGAGAGCTAGTGACAGATCTACAGGAAGAAAGGAAGTTGTTCCCAACAGAGGATTGAATTTGATCTTGGGGTTTCTTCATTGTAACGAGTAACTTTTTTAACTGGCTAGGGACTGGATTAGCTCAAAGATCTATGTATCTCACTGTATCATCTGAGTTTTACTGAAGAATAGGAAGATTAATTGCAGGCACCTGTCTATCTGGTAATGTAACCAACTCTGAAAGGTTTCCATCATATTCAAGAAACTGCTCAGTATCTCATCTCTATGAAATTTGTCCAACTGTCTGGAAAGAGACAATTCAGACCTTTTCTCCCCTTACAAGTTAAAAGTCAGTCTCAATAGAGTTAGATGTTTGTCCTAAGAATTTAAGTGATATGTCTACAACTTATACCTTTGGTAAGTCTCCCCAGAAATAGTCTCTTAAATGGATCTATGTATGCAGAATGTTATGTATTTGTGTTTTTCTGGTGGTGCGCACTCTTAGGAACAATACCTGAATGAGTGTAAAGGAAGCAGAATTGAACAGAGGGAAGAGTTGATATCTTCAATGTCACTCCAACAGAGACCCCAGCTAAGTCTTTGGAGGCCTGGACAACAGTACAGTTGTTCCAGTAAACAGATGTGGGCCTTTGTGTCCCCTGTTGACCAGCCATTGATAATGACTATGTCCTCAAAGGACAAAGCATACAGCACTTGTGCACTTGCTGACGGCCATTTGGAGGGAGACTCAACTGGAAACCAACAACTAACACTGTAGCTGTGGAATCAGCTACTCTGACTTGCAGTGCAGCTGTAAGTCATGTTTAATGTTCAAAATTTAGGGGAAATATTTAATTGATATGATTGTCAGAGAGTAGTTACAGAGGAAAAAGTGAGGAATGGTATTGTAAATCAAAGGTACATCAGTAAAAATGAAAAGTAAAATAAAAAGAGGATGAGCTCATTGAGGAGTGAGGAAATGGAAGGGAAAAGGACATACTGTGGTTGGCACATTTCTGCAGTATAGATAGGCAGAGGAAGGGCTGGATGAGTATGGTCTAGCTATGTCTCTGGTTGATGGAGAAATTCATGTAGGGAAGTGGGACCAATGGACTGCTTTACTTGGAATCAACTCAGAGCCAGCAACCACAGACTGCACAAAGAACGTGCTTGATAATGCTTTTTGAATTGAAATCCATTTTAGTGGCTTGGGACTCTTCACTGAGAGAGTCCCCTGGGTCACTTTGAAGAAAGTGGGAGCATTTTTCTAGTAATATCCACACAAATATACCCACTTTTATTTAATCCAATGGAGAGGGGGGAGTCTAGAAGTTTTGTTTATAAATTTTTTTCAAACACAAGGAAGGAAAACCCAGAAGAGGAAAGCTCATTAGACCTTGGAAAACAAAATAAGATATACACAAACAGCATCAGTCACCAGGTTAGTGCCTCTGTGGCTCACTCCTTATTTCATTCCATAGCAGTTTCTCTGCATATATCACTACATTTATCTATAGTTAAGAGCTTTTTGTTGTATTTTGTTTTGTTTATTTACTTCTAAAGTAGGTGTCCTGCTTTTCAACCTGGAAAGGTTGTGAATTCCTGGAAAGGAGGCTATCAAGATATTCCATCACAGTCAGAGATGGTGCTCAAGACAATTAACACCCACTAGCACACAGACTCCAATCAGTTCAAACTGCTCTTAGGCAATTCACATGACTGTGCCAGTGTATACACACAGCACAAAGAAGGTATCCACTAAAGGATAATTCAGTTGAATTTTACTTGTTGGATAGCCTGGTCCTGACATCTAATGTCCTTCTTTCAGAAGTCAGTCTACCTTTCCTTGCCAAAATATGATCATGTCTATTTTATCCTCATTCATGTAATCTCACTGGAGTCTGAGTAATTTTAAAGAACTCTGTAAGAAACAGTACACTCGTATCTGCAATGTCCAATACAGTTACTACTGGACTCATGTGTAGAGTTGTAGATAAAAATACAGGATATCCAATTAAATTTTAACTAGATAAAGAAAGAATAACTTTGTAGAGTGTGTTCCATGCAATAGTTATTATATAATCGTTATATAAACTAAAAAATTATCTGTTGCTTATGTGAAATTCATATAACTGGCTATCTCGTATTTTTATTTATTAAATCTGGTAACCTTATACACGTGACTATCAAAATTACTTAAAATTTTAATACAAAATTTAGGATTTAGTTTTTCAATCTCATGTTCTGCATTTTAAGAGCTTGATAACCACACACATGGCTAATGGGTACTATTTAGAGCAGCACAGATCTAGAACATTTTCATCACTGCAGAAAGTTGTATTGGATATAGCATTTTGCCAAGAAAAAGAATTAAAGAAAGTTTTGTGTAGTTTACATATTATTAAAAAATTATATTTGGAACTGGGAAAATGTCAGCAAGCTCTAGATGGCCTTTATAATAGTAAAGAAGTCCCAGTATTCATGTTTCAGTGCAGTATTGTTACTGAAGATTCAGGACAACTGATTAACAGGTAGAAGATAACTTTATTCCATATAAATGAGTCACAATGAAGAAACCCCTCTTATTTATTTTTTAGCATTTATTAAGATCATAATTCATAGATTTTCTTAAACCAGTGATCTGAGAGTATCATCAGCTATAATATCTGTTCATAACCCAGGACTGTGATGAACTTGGTAAACACAGCACAAGTACTCTCTCTCCCTTAATTAGCCTTTTGGGAGAAACTGTGTTTTGAATTATTGTCTGCAGTCCTGGGAGTCTTATGAGAAGCAAAAGTAGATTAAACTTTAGAAGAGATATATGGCCCTAGCTGGATTTTAAATATCACTTGGTAATTCTTAAACAGGAGTTGGGCTAACATGCCAAGTAGGACGAGTAGAAAACTGCGAAGCCTGTGTCAATACCTAAGGCAGACATAATAAAAAGATTTGATACATGCGTACTAAAGAGTTGCACATCAAATAATTAATATCATCAAGACATAAGAAATTCTTACAGATTGCGTAGAAAAGTGACCCTAGACCAGACATCACAAAACCAAAATTACAATCTAAACATTTAGTGTCTAGGGCAGTGTCTGTCACATAGTTCACACTTGGTAAATAACCACTACATGAATTAATATGTATTTCTAAAATGTTTGATTTTAGGATGAATGAAAGTCAAAATAACATTTAAAACCATTTTTACCTTGAAATATTTTAACAGTAAAAAAAAAAAAAAAAAGCAATATCAAGTGGGAAACTTGCCATATTACCCACTGTTGCTGAGAGAGTAAAGTGGTATAAACTTTTTGGTTTGGCAACTTGACAACAGGAAAAAAATGTTCTTAACATTTGACCCAGCAATTTCTAGGAAGTTATCCCCCCAAAAGAAATACCCAAACCTATGGCTATAATGGTAAAGTAGTTGATAGTCTGTGTTGGGTCAATCATTGTAATGCACCCTCCTGAGTCTATGATTAGGGCATAGACATAGAACACATCCAGTTCACTCACATCCACAGGATTTTCCAAGTTGGAAAGGAAAAAAGTGATCTCTCTCTGCTCCTGGCATGCTGGCTATATGGTGGATTCCAGAACTGATAATAACCAACATGTAAAGTAAAAATGAAGTGGAATGTCAGGGAGAGATACAGAAAAAATATTCTGGTATAATTTGAGTCAGTAAATACCATCAAAACCCATGCTTTCTCCTTTTCTATGTATGGATTATATGAACTAAGTAATTCTAACTTTTTTTTTCCAAATTCAGTATAAACTTGAGCTTCTACTTCCCAGCAAAATGAGATAACAGGAACCAAAATACATTCTTCTGCCTGAAACAATTAACCTAAAATAATTATTTTTAAACTGACAATTTTCCAGACACTGGACATCAGATCTTGAAGTACAATGATCCTTGAGAAATGGGAAACAAAAGAGGTATGGCCTAAGATTTCCTAGTTTAATTGCCTTGAGAGAATTTCCAGATGGTGGCACAGAAAGATGAAATCTAGGTAGAGTTTGAAGAATTCCCTGAGGTGAAAAGGTGGAGCTGAGAGTCCAGGGAGACCAAGGCAGCTAGTATGTAACATAGAATTCCAGAGAGGAAGGAGCTACACATACACACAGAGAAAAGACTAACAACAATGATAAAAATCTAGAGCTCTTCAGGGTCTTTATTAAAAATATTCAACAAAGTACTCATCAACCCTTGAATGTAAGGAAATTATTCAAAGACAATGAAAGGAACACCCAAAAGTGTTGTAGGAATAGTAGCTAGAACTTGTGGAGCCAGAATAGCACCTGTTCCTATTCGTCAGATTGGAGATCTCATAATTCTCAAGGTACGAGGTTATGTTCTCAGGAGGGTCTTATCTCACTTATGAGGTAATATTGGTCCTAGATTAAATGCTACTCTGGTCATGCCTAATCAGGTATAAAAGCAAGACTTGTGCCAGGTGTGGTGGCATGCGCCTGTAATCCCAGCGCTGGGAGACTGAGGCCAAGGATCTCTTGAGTTCTCAGGCTCGAGACTACCCTGGGCAACATAGTGAGACCTAGTCTCTAAAAAATAGCTGGGCGTGGTGGTGCACGCCTGTAATTACAGCTACATGGGAGGTTGAGGCTAGGGATCACTTGAGTTCGCGGGTTCAGTACTACCCTGGGCAACATAGTGAGACCTAGCCTCTAAAATAAACAAACAAACAAATAAATAAATAAACAAACAAACAAATAAATAAATAGATAAATAAATAAGTGGATAGATAGATAGATAGATAGATAAATAAATAAATAAATAAATAAATAAATAAATAAATAAATAAATAAATGAATGAATGAATGCAAGACTTGGAAAGATCAAACTGTTTCCAAATAACTGCCCCAGAACAAATTTAAAAATACTTATCAGACGAAAGAAATATCTAGTACTTAACAAAGTAAATTTACAATAATTGGCATTAATAAAAAAGATTAATGGACATTCAAATAAGCAGGAATGTATGACTGATAATGAGTAAAGTAATTAATCAAATTGACCCTGAAATGATGCAAGTGTAAGATTTAGCAGGCAATATGTTTAGTTATTCTAACTTTATTCCGTTGGTTCAAAATCTGGGGAAAAATTGAATATATTAAATAGAGACATGGAAGATGTTTTTAAAAACCCAAATTAAGCTTTTAGAAATGCAAACTATAATGTTTGAGATGATAACTAGATGGGATTAATAGCAGATTATCCTTAGTGTTTTCTATATTATAGTATGTATAATCATATATTAACAAGGAGAATGCAGTCTGAAATATGTGCCATTAGGTGATTTTGTTGGTGTGTGAATATCGTAGAACATATCGTAGAACATGCACAAACCTCATTAATATAGACTACTACACACCTAGACTATATATGGGGAACATTGTTATATACTCAACTCATTGCTGACCTAAATGTTGTTATGCAACACATGACCATGTAAGTGCTTGGTTTTTTTTAATACCCAAGTAAGATTCCATCATGTGGATATCCAGCATTTTATTTATCCATTCACTGATGTACATTTGGGTTATTTCTACTTTTTGACTATTATGAATAATGCTGACATGATTGTTCATGTAAAAGTTTTTGTGTAGACCTATCTTTTATTTCTTTTGGGTATATATCTTGGAATGGAATTTCTCTGAGGTTATTTATTCTTTGGTCTCCATTTATCAAATATACAGTCATGTGTTGCTAAATGATGTTTTGGTCAAGGGTGATCTCAGTAGGCTATACCATATAACCTAGGGGTATAGCAAGCTATACCATCTAAGTTGTGTAATTGCTTGCTATGATGTTTGCATAATGATGAAATCACTTAACAATGCATTTCTCAGAATGTATCCCCCTGATTAAGTAATGCACGACTGTCAAAATAGCCAACTTCCAGCTGGAGTTATATAACTCTGCACTTAACCTTTTGAGGAAATTCCAGACTATTTTCAAAGCAATATTCTAACTACCAGTGAGTGAAAATTCCAATCTCTCCACATCATAATCAATATGTTTTATTACTTGCCCTTTGATGATAGTCATCCTAGTGGATGTGAACTGATAGTCTACTATACATTCTACACTACAGGGAACACTCATTATATAATGTAATATGCAGTTGATCTAAATAGCATTATATGTTATATATGACTGTATCTTTTGGAGAAATATGTATTCAAATACTAAGCCTTTTATTAATGGAATATTTGTCTCTTTAAAAAAATTATTCAATGGTGAGCTTCATTATATGTTGTGATACAAGTCCCTTTTCAGATACATGATTTGCAAATATTTTCTTTCATTCAATTAGTTGTCTTTCTACTTCTTTGGTTAAGTTCTTTGAAGCACAGTAGTTTTTAATTTTGTTCGAATCCATTATATCTTTTTTTGTTGTTATTGCTTGTACTTTTGTTGCCATATCTAAGAAAACATAGCCTAAGGGTCAGAAAGATTCTTTCCAATGTTTTCTTTTCCACTATTTTTGTCCCCCACCTCCCTGTGTTTTCAAGGTTTAGCTTTTACATTTAAATCTATGTTTCATTTTCAATAAACTTTTGTGTGTGGTGGGAAGTGAATATGCAATTTGATTTTTTGTTCTGTAGCTATTCAGCTGTCTCAGCATCATTTGTTCAAAAAACTTTCATTTCCTTATTAAATATTCTTGGTATTTTTATTGAAAATCAACTATTAGTAAATGTGAGGAGTTATTTCCTGGACTTTCAATTTCTATTTCCATTAATTTGTATGTTTATCTCTAAGCTAATATCACCCAACCTTGAATATTGTTATATGGTAGTTTTTGAAATCAGGAAGTATGAGTGCTTTGACTTTGTTCTTTTTAAGGAATGTGCTATTCCTTTGTCATTTCATACAAATTTTTGAATTAGCTTGTGAATTTTTGCAAAGTTGAAATTCTGATAGTGTGGTGACCTGTAGTTTAATTGGAAATTATTGTCATCTTAACAATATTATGTCTTCTAACCAATGAACATAATGTCTTTTTAATTATTTAGATCTTTCTTAATTTCTTTTCACAACATTTTGTAATTTTCAGAGTATAAGATTTTCACTCCTCTAGCTAAATTCATTCCTAATTATCTTATTCTTTTTGATACCTTTGAAAATGGAGTTGTTTTCTGAATTTCAGTTTTGGTTTGGTCACTGTTATTGTATAGAAATACAATTGATTTTTTGTTTATAGATCTTATATGCCATAAACTTTCTGAACTTATTATTAATTTCAATAGTTTTTTAATGGTTTCCTTAGATTTTCTGTATACAAATTCATGTCCTCTAAAAGTAGACATAGTTTAATTTTTTTTCTTTCCAATTCATTCTTTTTTTTTTTTTTTCCTTTTTTGCGACTAGGTCTCGCTATTTTTGCCCATGGAACCGCAGGCTCACATTGCCTGGGGTACCACAGACTCAAGCAATCCCCAGCCTCAGCTTCCCAGGTAGCTGAGATTACAGGCGTGCACCACCACGCTCAGCTATTTTTTGGGGACTAGGTCTCGCTACATGCCCCCAACGGGACTAGAACCGTGATCCCTGGCCGTGGCTTCCTAGGCTGCCACCTACAGGCATGCGCCACCATGCCCAGCTTCCAATTTTTCTTATTTACAATTAATGATTTAAAGAATGAAAAAACTTAAGAGTTTAAAGTGTCCTATGAAGAGCTTTTCTTACCATTTTTAGATAAGGAAATAAGCTGAGGGAGGTTAAGGGGTTTGTATGAGCTAAAAAGATTTTAAGTGACAAGACTTGGATTCAGATAGTTTGTCTAGAGAATTTATGTGCTCATGCAGCCTTGTGTTTAAAAAGCCCAGTTTCAGCATAAGGAAAACTCTGATAGTCATCTGCAAATTTAATTTCCTTTCTCAGGATTTCTATTCTGGTTCCATTACATGCCATTGGATGAGAATAAATAGAGGACACTTGGCGCTAATTATTTGCCCAGAAAGTATAATTTAACGCAGGTAGGTTTCTTTCTAACCAGTGATTTTGAGGAGAAATATCCAAAGATTCACTAAGATTCAATACCATGGTCTAGAGGCAGGTTATAATTTGGACATAAGAGAATTTACCAGTTGAGTTTGGCTGGGTGACTAGGCTCAAACTCTTCCTCTTTCTGTGACTCAGTTTCACCTTCTGTTTTACCCCTTTCTCCTGCTTTTTTCAGAGACATTGTGGGAGAGTGAAAATAAAAGTATGACTATATGACGAGTTTTAGTTTTGAAAGAAAATAGGAATATACAAGATGTTGTTTGGATGGAACTATCCTGAACAATAACCATTTACAGAGCAACGAACACACTTTAAGAATTGAAAGGACAATAAAATAATCAGTGTCAGCCTGCCATTGCATCACCTTTTGAAAACAGACATGGAAACCCAGTTAGAAAACGATTTAATCTTAAAGTAATGTGAGGATTAAGACTACTGGCCCTGTTTAAGTTAGAAGTCAAATAAATTGCCAGCTGCTTGTTCAGGAACTATTGTTGATGGGTATTTTAACTGTGGAATGAGCTCTTGTCAGGATGAGGCAGGTCAAACTTTATTGACACAACACTGAGTGTCCCTGGTGTCTTTATTTTTATCTGGAAAAAAAAATGACTAGGAAGGGCTTAAATCCCCCTAGTTAAAATTAAATAAATACTAAAAGCTTATAGTGTGTTAGAAGCTGACAAGTTATCATAATATCTAAATGAATTTGTTGACCTTTAAAATGGAGCTTGGCTCTCATGTCTATTTGTCACAATTTCCTACTTATTTCCTTCCCCACCTTTTCCCCATTGTCAGCTCTTGTTATTTTCAGTGGTCATGGAAAAAAATATATTAGTGCAGGGCTTTAATGTGACCAAAACAACACAGTCTGGCAGGCCATCCCTCCTCCTTACTGAACTGTTTCTAACTGTGCTCCATACAGAGTCTCCAACAGGAAGACTGAAAAGCCTATAATACAAAGCTTGTACTAACAAAATCTCATTAAGAAGTTTATTTGGGTCTTCCCTTTATCTCCTCAGACGAATGCTCTAATGGTAACATCCAGTTGAACAATATATTTTCTATATATAACTAAAATACAAGAAGAACAATAAGATTGTATAAACTAAGAAGTGATCTTTTTATGAAGTAAGTTATTGTTTGTTTTAGTGTGAAAAGGGAGAACAATTTTTGAAAGGCGGAATGAATGTGAAGTTGAGTTGGGACAAATTGATTGACAGGGTGAGTCAAGTTGGGATGAAGAGGTAAAGAATATAAAGTTCTGTATTTCACATTCAGTATTTAAACAACAGTAAAAAAATATTTAATAGTCATTTTTCAAGATTTTTTGATGCCCTGAGCCTTGTTTGTGGGCCCACGGGCTTGTGTACCCAACTCTGTTCCCCAGTGAACGTACCTTCTATTTAGAAACCTGAAGATAGAGAAGATCTTTCAAAAGCATCTTACTGATGAAAATCATGTATAAGTAACTGTCTTTTAAAGTCTAAAATTGAGGTATTGTTTAAGTACATTTTGGTTCAGCATGTGCTGGAGAACTGTGCTGTCATTTAAAATGATACTATAATTCAAAAAATATGATATGAAAATATGGTAATATTGTTAGGTTTTATATGTACCCATATAAAACACATGTTCAGTAAAGACAAAAGAAACTAAGAGAAGAAACATAACCAGGCAGAAATGTATAACAAAAATAGTGGAAGGAAATAAAATGTGAATGTGGTTATCTCATGGTAGGATTGAGTGATTTTTAAACGTTTTCCTTTGATTAGTCTTATTTACTAAAAGGAATATGTACATTAAGGAGATAAGAAAAACAATGAAAGTCACTTTTTGAAAGAGTGCAATAAATAAATAAAAGAGTTTTCTGGCTTTTAAAGAGAAAAAATAACGTAATTTTTAAAGTATTACTTTCACACTCAGATAGTGGAATTTATTAAAAGTCTAATTGTGAATGTGTATGAATGCATATGTGGGAGGGGATGGTCTTGAATACAACAGAGCTAAATTTAACCTTTTATGTCAATTGCACAGTGAATCAACACCTGCTATGTTCACCCCTTCCTAGATACTGTAGGAGACAGTATTCATTAGGAGGCACAGATATTCTCAGCAGGCTTACATCTGATTGTGCAAATACTTAAAAATGTGGAAATGTCCATAACAATTCCATGACTGGCTGCTATGCTTCTCCACAAGTTACTACATGATATCTCATCCATGCACCTTGACAATCAGAAGATCTTTCTTGAGAGGAACTGTGCACTTGAAAACATCTTGAAAGCCAATCATTTTTGGAATGTATCTATGTTAAGTAATAACCATATGTCACAGGTAACCTAAAGAGGGAAGACTTTCTTTTTCATTTAAAGAATTGAATGGCTGTTGATTCAACAATAAGAAGTCAGATAAATCTTCACAGGATTTTAAGTTTCTCTTTGGGCCAGTGGGGGGGGGGGCCTTCTTCTAATTACTCCCCATGACAATGGTTTGGATTAAAAATTTTATTTTTATTTTTATTCCCAGTCAAAGAGTAACACTTATGTCCAGATTTTTTTTTCTTTTGTTTGCTAATGCAATGCTTTAACCTGTCTTGGTTTGTTATAAGCAAAGAGAAGTGGTAGATTCCCCAATCCTATTTTGTCAAAACTTAGTATCTTATCACAAGAGCTATAAAGATGAATCAATGGAGAGCTGCAAGGTGCCTGGCAGTTAGAAATTTCTACCTTGAGAAGCTGCTCCTGACAAGAACTAAGCTATGAAGCAACATTATTTTGTCTTTCTTCCAGACCCTAATGCCCTACATCCCAAAGTTATATTCTACAATCATATTCCTAATATGGTCTCTATTATCAGCATGGCTATTATATTGCTTAGTACCTTTATTGAAGAATAAGAATTTCACTGCATGCAAAAGTGATACGGGTGTTTGTTGTAGCCTGAACCTATGCTAGATACACACTCATGTTTGCGCACACATACACACATAGAGGAAGTGTCTTAGAAGAGGGTTAAGGAGGGAAAGCAGCAGAAGAGAAAAGACAGACTCATTTCAGAATTGTCCTAAAGAAAGTAGAAAAACACTTCACAGAAAGTCTGAAAGGAAATAGTTTGAGGCGATTTATGCTCTGAAATGAAATATCAGCTTATTATTAACTCAATTCAGTGAAGGATCTAGCTCTGTGAAGGTAAATTTGCCTAAATTTGGCCTAAGCAGCATGGGCTCCTTTTTTCTACTTCATCTTCCCTCATTGTTCTTTTGTATTATGTATAATTTTATGAGTTTTGTATTTACTTTTAGGGATTAGTTTTGAGAAAAATGGAGCTATTTAAGAACTGTTGTTATTATCTTTAAGAATGTATACCTTGTCTACTATAGAGTATTACCCAAGATTGACTGTGGAGATAGTTTCCTAATTCTAAGAGAGTTTGCAACAATATCCTCAACTGGTCCAAACACAAACAAATATTTGGAAGGACATAATATTTTTGCCACTGTTAATGAGTTTACTAAATCTTCTTTCTGGTTGCAGAGGGAACTTGACTATGAAGGTTAATTAAACCAAATATTTCCAGTAAATCATTATCTTCAGATTCAGCAAATTATAATTTGAATGGTAAATGATGACTGTTGAAGTGACACATAGAATTTTCCTTGATCAAATTATTAAATAATGAAAGCAGACTCTTAAAAAAGATCATAAGGCTTGGAAAGTTCATATTTCTATTTATTGATGAAAGAAGATGAACAGAGATTATGTACCACTGTATTACCATCAGCAATGTATGAGAGAACCAGTTGCTCTATATCCTTGACAAAACCTTGGTAGTGTGCCTTTTTAACTTTAGTCATCCTAGTAAGTATGTGGCAATATTTCCTTGTAGTTTTAATTTTTACTTCCTTATTGACTAATGACTTTATACATCTTTTTAAAAATATTTTTTAATTGATTGCACATATGTGTATACTTTACATCATTGTCTACCCCAAGGTTTTCCCACCACCTAACCACCTGAGAACCATCTTAATCTCTTGTGCTCACCCCTCCCCTGATTTTACTCTCCCTCCTTTCTCTTGCTCTATACATCAGTTCTGCTGACAGTAGTTTTAAATTTTTCTTGTCCATTTATTTATTTGTTTTCCCTAATTCCAAATATAAGTGAGACCATCCTGTATTTGTCTTTTTCTTTCTGGCTTATTTCTGCTAACATGATTCCTTTTAACTCCATTCCTGTTGTTGTGTATGACATGCTTGTCTTTTTTAATTGATGAATAATATTCCATTGTAGACATATACCACAACTTTCTGATTCATTTGTCTGCTTTGGGACATTTGGATTGTTTCCATACACTGGCTATTGTAAATTGTGCTGTAGTAAACATCTGAATACAGTTGTCCTTTTGAATGTGTATGTCCTTTTGAATGAGTATGTTTGTATTCTTTGAGTAGATTCCTAGAGGTGGGATTACTGGATTGAATGGTAGTTTCATTTTCAGTAGTTTAAGAGTCCTCCACACAGCTTTCCATAATGGCTGGACCAATTTGTTTTCCTGCCAGCAGTGTAAAAGTGTTCCTTTCTCTCCACATCCATTCCAGCACTGTTGTTGTGCTTTTTTTTTTTTCTTCTCAATTTTCTTAGAACCTTGGTCACATTTGTGTAATTATTGATCCCCTTATGTATGGCCCTTCCACTTTCCCCTCCTCCCATATCCCCCCTCAAGTCACTCCAACTCCCCTCTCTTTGCAAATAGTTGATTGATTAATTGTTGGTCGGTTGGTCAATGTTTGGCCCATTAGTCTCTTCCTTTATCTGGTAAATGCCCTTTTCCTGGGTAAGGACCTGAGCTCCTGTGACTTGTTAGTTCATGCTATTCAAATTTCTAAGAGTAACTTGAGGCGGATAGCCAGTTCAAGCTCATTTGGGGCCTCTTGTAGGGCAGGCGTGTGGCACTGTTCTCCAGGCTCCTTTATTGTGACATTTCCTGTTGTGAAGTTGACAGTCTCCTTTTCTCCAGACCCATGTAGTTGCTGGAATTCTTGCCTCTTCATTCATGGTGTCTGCCTCTTCCTGTTATCCATTTTCTTTATATGGGCCATTCCTACTGGTGTGAGATGGTATCTCATTGTGGTTTTGATTTGCATTTCCCTGATAATTAGTGATGTTGAACATTTTTTTCATATGCCTATTGGACATTTGTTTATACATCTTTTTAATGTGTTTGTCATAATTTATCTTAATAATAAATTATGTATTTATTTGTGATTATCTTAATAGAGGAATTAATCTATTCAGCTTTTTGGCACACATTTTTATTACGCTATTTACCTTAGTGTTGAAATGTGAATTTTCTACATATTCTGTTCACATATATTTTATATGTTTTGTGGTAGTCACTCCCAATCTGTGGTATTACAACTTTAGTAACATTGTCTTTTAAAGAACAAAATTTCCAAATTTTGAAATCCTGTTTAACAATTTTTTTCTTCTATGGTTTGTGCATTTTTTCCCTAAAAATTCTTTGCCTCACCCAAGATCACAATGATTTTTCTCCTACATTTTCCTCTGGAAATTTTATTGTTTTAACTCTCCTATTTGTGTATGATCCAGCTTGAGTTAATTTTTTTAAAGAGTATGAGAAAATTATTTAGGTTAATTTCCCCCCATATTGCTAACCAATTATTTTAACATGATTTGTCATGTGGGTTACCTTTTCCCCATTAAATTGCCCTGATATCTTTATCTGCTGTGGTCTTGGCACTTGCAGTTTTAGTCCACTGATTCATTTGTTGATCTTTATGTCAGTGCCACACTATCTCAATGACTACAGCTTTTCAGTCAGTATCAAAATCAGTGTATGTCTTTTCCTTCTTTTTAAAAACTGTTTGGTTGTACTAGTTTCCATAATTTCTGTGTTAATTTAGAATCAGATTATAAATTTGCATCTTTTAAAAAGTCTGCTGGGATTTTGATTATGATTTTAATGAATGATTTTAATGGTTCTAATTAATTAGGGGAAAACTGACATCTGAGCAACAGGAAGTGTTCTGCTCCATAACAGGGTTTAGCTCTCATTTATTTAAATTTTTTATTTCTTTCAGTAACATTTTGTGATTTTTAATATATGAATCTTGTACACAATTTGTTGAATTTATTCCTAAGTACATTATGTTTTTGATACTTTAAAATATTTAACCGTTTTCTTTATATAATTTCAAATAAAACTTGTTTATGTTAAAAGTGTATATGATTTGATATATCCATATTGAGGTTAGTACAGCCAGAGTAACATTTTATTTCATATAATTATCTTTTTGTGTGATGAGCATACCTGAAGTCTACTCTCTTCAAGCATATTTCCAGTGTTTAATACAGTATTAAATGCAGTCATCATTTCTGTGTAGTAACTCTCTACATTTATTCATTCAATATAACTGTAACTTTCTACCTCTCAAGTAACCTTATTTCTCTTATGTTTACCGGACACTGCCATCCTTTCAAAAACCTTCCAAAAATCCCAATACTATATACACAGATATGATCTTATGATTTCATCATATGATTTAATATTAGGCAAGTCCCATCCTCTTCTATTTCATTTAAGTAAAAAAATTCAAATAAAAAATTTTTTTAAAACTTTCCATCATTTAACTTCCTGATTCCCCCTTTTTCCTTGAGTTCCAGATAACCAGGAGATAGAATAAAAAATAATCAATGGACAAAAGAAAATGAGAAATGAAGGAATGGGAGAAAAACAGAGAAATGCTCTCAAGATAACACTGTCCCCCTGCACATCAAGAAGCTACCTGAAGTGTTAATGCCACATACAAAAGATTTTTGTGTGTTCAGTCACTGTTTAAATCAAAGGTTTTTCTTGATATCCAGTTATCAATGGCAAGGACCATGTAAATGTGAAATATGAATGGGTGAGAAAAGAAAAGAAGTATGAATCAGCATGAGAAAATGAGTAAGGATTTAAGTGCATTAAAAAAAAGCAGTAAGAAAAAAATAATTCTTGTATTCTGGATCTACCTCTCAGGAAGTCATATTTCTGAGCTTGGGGCATCCATTGCATCCTGCATATTCTCTTCAGCATCTACTTTTATCACTACATACTTCATATGGATTATAGAAGGGTCAGTTCTTTACTTGATAGTTGAAATGACAGAGAAATAGAAAGTATTATTAAGTATATTTCCAGTGTTTAATATCATTAAGTATATTTCCATTGTTTAATACAGTATTAAATACAGTCATCATTTCTGTGTAGTATATAAGTGTATTTTAGTAGTAGCAGAAAATATGTTCATCGCAAGTTGTTAAGCATTAAAATGGGCACTGTGCAAATATAGAAAGTTTCTGTTTACTACAGAAACTTAAATAAGTTATTACAGTAAAATATGTACACTAAAAGCTTAATCTTTAAATCTAAGTATAGTGCAAAATATGGTTATATTCAACTTAAAGTTATGTTTGTCTTCTTTTTTTTCTGAAGGATCAATCAGTCTATGAAATAATGTACCCAGTAAATAACAACGCAATTACTAGCAATTAAATTCTTTTTATCATTTTGGAAAACAAAGGAAAGGAAAAAGTCACACATGTGAATGATCAATGATGCCAAGCTTCTGAGAAATAAAAATTTCCTTGTTTTTGAAGGAATGTCTCCCTCAGTTTTTGTTTAACCAATATGAATAAAAAGCATCTGCTCTTTTACCAACAAAAAAACTGACCCATGTCTGGGAGAACAATCTGTACTCAGAATAAACTAACCCAAAGTCTGAGAAAACCACCTATCCAAATGTGAAGGGTTGAAGCTTCCAAATTCAGCTACTGTTTTCAGTCATGCATCTTCATCTCAGTGGTGACATGGCCACAGCCAAAGGAACCTGTGGCAGGATCCCAGCATGAAGTAGCAATAGAAGTCTATGAACACGGTATGGTGATAGTGGTTTATAAGGCTCCAGGCTCGTAGCTCTGTGTGGTTGAATTCTGCCTTCAACAATTAATTCACTGGTCTTTGTGAAGATGGCTTCCATGACTTTCCAGTACTTCTGACTTTTCTGGACCATGCCATATACCTATTTTGGCCACTAATGGTTCAGTCATACAGTTCTCCTGTAGTAGACAGCAGAACCTCAGTGGAGGAATGACTGGACTGTACTTCACCATCCCCACCAGCAGTGCCCATTACAAAGTGCTGTTCAGTCATCCTGATTATCACCTTTACCTTTCTCACCAAAAGCACTCATTTCCTGGTTTCCAGAAAAAGGTGAGGTGACTATGGAGGTGACTAAGCAGTGACAACTGAGTTTTTGGCCAGTGCTGACATGTGTCAGCCTGATGGACTGGCCATATCTGACGGAAGTTTCCCTCTCAATTCCGTGGCAGTCTTTCCCATCTCCTTCAGTAACTCTTGCTGTCATCCAAAGTGTTTACACCTGTCAGTAACTGTTATCCATTCCCTGCCCCATAGCACAAATACACAGTGTATAGTTACATGTTGTGCATATTGAGTCGCTTCTTGCATGGAGCCCACATTGGATGCTCAGAGAATGAGCCAAAACCCCCTGAACAAAGTAACAGTACCACAACCATCCTGGCTGCTTTCCATTTGTTTTCACAGTAAAGCTTACATTGCATAAGTAGGAAGAGCTGTCATGTGGTTTTAAGTCAATAGTTAAGTAATTTATAAGGAATTTAGCTATCCTTGGTTGAAACAACCTGTTGATAGGGCATGTCGTGTGTGAAAGGACTTGTGTTCAATGCAGTGCAGCCAACATTTCAGGGTTCAATAAATAGGATAGGCACAATTAAGTCTTTTAATGACCAGTCACATGGAAATATCTGAAGCTGGAACCTCAATATGGGCAGTATTGAAGCTGGGACCCAAATATGGGCAGTACTGAAATTTAGGCATCAGTGCCCTTAACTGTGTCTGAAAAACACAGCTGTAAAAGAGGCCTAAACAGCAAGGGTACTTTCACTTTGTTGCAAATTCCAGGTGTGGACCCAGAAGAGAGAATATATCACCTAGAGGGTGTGTAAATGGAAATTGGAGCCTTTGGCTTTTAGGAAAAAGAAAAAAAAAAGTAAAAAGGAAAGAAGCAGAGACTAGAGGAGACAGACTTTTGGGAAGAGAGGAGAATGGCAGATAGGTAAAAAGAGTAGCCTAGTGACCAAGCTGGGCAGTAGCCCCCTGGAAGAGTGAGCTGGTGGTGGCAAGGAGCCATGGTGATTGGTAGAAGAGTGGCTGGTGTGGAGAGTGTGGCACCTCAGCAAGGTGGCACAGTGAGCTGGTACCTGGAGATGGCCAGAGATTTGGAAAGCTGATTAGTGCATCAGCAATTGTGGAAAAAGTCTGAAGCACCCTGGAGAAACGGGGCAACTCAGAACACTGGAGAGAGAAGAAGAAAAGAGAAGACACCGGAGAAAGACGATATTTGTAGAGTGCCTGCCTCTGGTTTGGAGGGGCAAAGGAGCACCATCATGGACATGTGTCTTTGGGACCTTTTGGAGTGGAAATAGTGACTGGGGTAAGATAACTGGCCACTGTAGCTTTAAGGACTTTTTGTTTTCCCTGTTAATATTCCCTTATAAATAAACCCTGTTGTTAAACTGCATTTTAAGTGGCAACTGCTACTGGAGGGCTGTCCTATGGGAACCTGGATGGAAGAAGCCGCATTTTGAATATGGCATGCTGGTTGCAAGCTTTCTGCCCCTTTCAACCCTGTATCATATCATCATTTTTTTTTTATGGTGCCAAAACATGAACATTGTGATTTACTGATATTTATTTATTTATTTATTTATTTATTTATTTATTTATTTATTTATTTATTTGTTTATTTATTTATTTATTTATTTATTTATTTATTTATTTATTTATGATATCATCATTTTTTTTTATGGTGCCAAAGCATGAACATTGTGATTTACTGATATTTATTTATTTGTTTATTTATTTGTTTATTTGTTTGTTTGTTTATTTGTTTATTTATTTGTTTGTTTATTTATTTATTTGTTTATTTATTTGTTTGAGACTAGGTCTTGCTATTTTTGCCCGTGGAACCACAGGCTCTCGTTGCCCGGGGTACCACAGACTCAAGCAATCCCCAGCCTCAGCTTCCTAGGTAGCTGGGATTACAGGCGCACGCCACCACACCCAGCTATTTTTTGGAACTAGGTCTCTCTACGGGCCCCAGGCGGGACTCGAACCACGATCCCTAGCCCCTGCCGCTTCATAGGCTGAAGCTTACAAGCACGAGCCACCGTGCCCGGCCCTACTGATATTTTAACTCACCAAATTTATAGTTGCTTTACATTTATTTCTCTAGTAAAGCAACAGTTGAACAAATTCTAAGAAGCTGCCGCAAGAAGTACAATAAAATGTTCTTTCAAGTAATTTCTTCTTTTGCTTTACATTAAATATACCACTGGAGACATGTCACTACTTATACCACATTGAGATGTACCATGACCCTAACAAGTCAGTGAAAGCTATATTTTCTAAAACAATAGAAATCTAATATTTTGGTACTGTAATTCATCCTACTGAATATGTACCTTATTCATAATCTATTAGTTTCATGGAACCTAACAACTATTGATTTTTATTTTCCCCTCACCCCAACTATTGATTTTTAAAACAAACTTTCTATGCCTGAAAATGTAGTTTATGATAAAAAAAAAGTTGAAAAAAATTGTAATTACTTTGTTATCGAGGAATTAATATGAATTATATAGCCAAACTCTTTTAAGTCGCATTCAGCCAGATAAGTTATGGGCATTTTCTAGGTCACGGTGCTAACGAATCTTCAGTGACGTTGCTTCCAAACTACTCACACTTTTAGTGTGGTACTTGGCTAGAGATTGCGCTTCAGCGCTGGTTCCATAGCGGGCGCTGATGAGAGGCAAGAGCGTGTGGACGCTCTGATGCAGTTGCGTACGTTTAAGTGCTTCCCGCTCATACCCGTTGGGCTGACTTTTTAACTGCCGTCTGGCTCCTAGGTCTGGTTTCCTACTCAGTCTGGTGCCCCCTGGTGCTCGTCACCTGCACGATCTTTACTTGTTGAGAGGAGCAAAAGGGTCCAGGGAGCTCAAGGATGCTTTCAAGAAAGCATTCCTTTACTGTGAACTCTAAGGATCCAGATACACATTAGGATTCTCCTATGTGCAAAGTTATAGTATGAATTCCATGTGTACATTCGTGCACCTGTAGAAAGAGGGGGTGTTGTTTTGCTAAGCTACTAACCAAAGGATGGAAATTGTTTCAACCAACTAGGTAGAAGTCATCTCAACTCTCACAAGTTTATAGAAAAAAAATACAAAATATGTAGATCTTCTCTTTTCCCGAATCCGTATCACCACTCAAATATTTTTTTTCCTGGCAATGCAGACAGAGTTCGTTATGATCCTAGATTTCAACAGAGCAGCCTGAGAATCAGAAAGTCTGTTAGAGCTGAATCTGAAAATGTGGCCTTAATTGTTATGGAAAGGAGGGAGACGGTCTGAAGAAAATTCTTGTCTCCTCCAACCATTTAATCAATAATAATCTTATATGCAAAGTTTCTTTTACCCTAAGGAAGGTATCTTAAGCTCTCCTGACTCTCAGAGCTTAGACTCCAGTTCTCCTGCTTTGCGTTTCCCCTCCACCCCAACATCCCTCCAGTCCCTCAACACTACTGCTGCTCTCTCCATTAACGTTGAACACCAAACAACAGATCATTTTTCATTGCATGGCAACCCTAAAAGAGCTTTCTCGTCTCAGCAGAGCATGATGGGAGTTTCTCCTCTAGTGGTGTCCTCCCACTTCTTTTTTTCTTCCTTTTCTTCTTCCACGATTAATCCCTAAATAATGATTTTTCTAACTAGCGCTGATTTAAGTATGGGGTTTAGCGACCCACGGAGACGCTCCCATCAGCCTTCCAGAAGGGGCGGTTTCCAAAAAAAACTACAACTCCCATGAGGCCTCAGGATAAAGCAACCGCAGGGCATCACGGAAGTCGTAGGTTCCTTCGTCCTCAGTCCCTGTCATTCCTCAAGTGCCGAGACTACAAGTCCCGAAGAACCTCGGTCTGGTACGCCTGCGCGAGAGCCCCGAGAGCGAGGTGGGGGCAGGGCTGCCTCGGGCGGCGGGGGGCGGGGTCGGAGCGGGCTGTGTGGAGGCTTCAGACTCCCGGCGCCATTTAGCGCGGAGAGTTTCCCCGGCGGACGCGGCTCTTCTCACTCGAGCCACTCTGTACCCCCATCTTCGGTGACAGAAGGTGCCTGGTGGGGGTGACTACTCTTTTCTCTCCCTACCCCCCTTCACCCAGTCCTCTCGGTCTCCTCTACTCTCGGCCCAGAGAAGCAGCGGAGCTCGGGCTCCGCGGTGAGCGGCCCTCCCCTCCCCACCGTTCCCTCCCTCCGTCAGCCCCCGGCACCGGCCCGGGAGGAGACCGGGGTTTGCCAGGCCCGGGGCGGGCGGGGAGGCCTCGGGGAAGGGGGGGCCCGCTCCTCAGGCATCGAGGCTTCGAGGCTTTGGCCCTTCGCATCCGGGCGATGGGCGCCCGGTGAGGCTGGTCCCCCAAGCTGGGGGCGCGTGTGGGAGGAGGCGACCGACCGACTGACTGACCGACCGACCCGGAGCACGGACCCGGCCCTCCCTCGCCCTTCCCGGCCCCTCCCACTCCTTCGGCGCTGGAGCTGCCACCGCTCGGGAGTCCGTGCTTGTTCCCTCCGCGCGGTGCCGCCGCCCTCAGGGCCTAGCCCGCCCAGCCCGGGAAGCGGCGGCGGCAGGGAGCTGGAGCCGCGGCCGCATCCGCCGCATCCGCTTCTACTCGGTGCCGGCTTCTGGCCCTGCCCCTCATGACTGCGGCGCCTCTGCTGCTTCTGCCTTCCCGGCCGCCGCTCGCCGCAGGATGGATGCGGACTGTGAGGCGCTAACCCCAGTGGCTCAGCTCCTCGATCGCCCGCCGACGAGCCCGCCGTGTGAGCCGCAGCAGCAGCCGCCGCAACAGGGCCCGGTGTCCCGCCTCTCTTTCGGGGCGGCTTGTCAGTGCTGAGTGAGGAGGCGTCCGGGTCGATCCGAACCCGCCGGGGAGCAGCAGCCCCCATAGCGGGATCTGCCGACCTTCGCCGCTCCTCGGAGCCGGCCCCTCATCTAGTCTTCATTCACAAAGTCGAGCCCGCTCGCCTCGCTCGGCGGACCGACCATGTCTGGCGGCGCCGCAGAGAAACCGAGCAGCACTGCGAGTTCCCTGTTCCTCTCGCCGCCGGCGCCTGGCCCAAAGAATGGCTCCAGTTCCGATTCCTCCGTGGGGGAGAAGCTGGGCACCGCGGGTACCGACGCGGCCACTGGCAGGACCGAGGAGTACCGTCGTCGCCGCCACACTATGGATAAGGACAGCCGCGGGGCCGCCGCGACCACCACCACCACGGAGCACCGCTTCTTCCGCCGCAGCGTCATTTGCGACTCGAACGCCACCGCGCTGGAACTGCCCGGCCTCCCACCGTCGCACCCCCAGCCCAGTGTCGCCGCGGTGCTTCCGCAGAGTACGCCACCGGAGCCCCACCGCGAGGAGACCTTGACCGCCACCGCCGCTGCCCAGACAGCCCTGCAGCCTCCCGCCGCCGCCGCGCCCGGAGAACCGGCTGCCGCGGGGCCCGTCGCCTCGGTTGCCCCCGGCAGTACCGGCAGAGACCGCCAAGTTTCCCAGCCCAACCATGTGGGGAGCAAAGAGGAGCCTCCGTCGGCGAGAAGCGGCAGCGGCGGCGCCAAGGAACCACCGGAGGAGCGGAGCCAGCAACAGGATGATATCGAAGAGCTGGAGACCAAGGCCGTGGGAATGTCCAACGACGGCCGCTTCCTCAAGTTTGACATCGAAATTGGCAGAGGCTCCTTTAAGACTGTCTACAAAGGTCTGGACACTGAAACCACTGTGGAGGTCGCCTGGTGTGAGCTGCAGGTAAAAGCCTCCGCCTACTTTACTTTTTCCCTGATGTAGACCCCACTTATGGCTTGAGGCCACATTATCGAGTTCACCTTTACATGCCCTTCTCTAACTTTTCTTCAAGTGGAGGGGGAGGCCAACTTTTTGAAATGCGATTTTAAGTAGAATTTGGGGCATGTACCTAGGTGTTTGACTAGCGTTATCGGCAGCCAAAGGGATTGGCTTACCAGGGAAGGAGTGGGGCAAGTCGTCTGAGTCCAGGGGCACTACCTCCTTGCTTATGTTTTTAGTGTCTGGCAAGAAATTGGAAATTAGTGGGGAAGTTTTGGAGTTAGGAAAGTACAGAGGCTTCTTGCCTTGTGCACTTTAGACTCGCAGAGGCTCTGTAGTGATGAGCTGCTGGTGTGTTAGATACCCTAAGATCAGGCTGTTCTTATTTAACAACGTTCCTGATTGACCTCTCCTTGGATGCGTCTCATTTGGTGGTTGCATAGGCATTTAATAAAAAGTTTAAGAAGGGTCTTCCTTCTCTGAATAAGTGCCTGTGAGTAAGTAAGGTAAAAATAGATGTTTGATATATCATAGTCTTCCATCTGATGATACTTAGGCTCTCTGGTTGCTAGCACTCTTCTGACATTGTTAGTTAAAATGAGTATGTCTTCAGTCCCTACAGTGAACTGTACAGGAGCCCATGTAAAATTGTATTAGGGCTTTAAGAGTAACGTCATTATTTTAATGGTATAGAAAGGTTTTAAAACCAAACTTTCCCAAAGGAATCACAGTGTTTCCTTTTGATTTTCAGCAAGGTTTTTCATGGTCTATATGATGCTGTGTCTTTCTGGTTGACTAATACTTTCTAGGTTTAATTAGCTGAGTTTGGGACACTTGTTGCTTGACCTGTAGCTGCTTGATTGAATGTAGTTCTTACCAGGAAGTGAACATAGGTTTTTGAAAGTAGAGTCACACTGAATGAAAAAGTTAGCTATATATTATACATGAAGAAAGTCATTCTTGATAGGAAAATACATCAGCTTGAAGTAGGATATGAAAATAATTGAATAAGTAAGGAATGTGTTCTACCCATGAACACTAACCCTTTGAATGTTGGCTTCCAAATCACCCAGGCCATATCAGATTGAAAGAATGTTAGCGTAACTTGTGGAAGAATGTCAATTTAAAAGTTGAGCAGTTCTTTAGGAACAGGATTTTTCACGTTGTGCAGTTAATGATTTTAAAGTTCTAAATCTTTGTGAAATAAAAAGAACTCAATTTTTTAGTGGTTTAGAGTTGGGAAAGGTCAACAACTTTTAAAAAAGAAAGTGTCAAACTAACTTTGAGTCCTATTGGCCAGTCATACTAAAAAAAAAAAGTAGGTATGAATCCTTTTGGTTTACAGGTGAAAATTCAGTTTTGTACCAAGAATACTTATTGCTACTGAATCTGCATTTTATTCTTCTGTCACAGTTCATATCTGAATAGGTGCTTTTTAATTTTTTTTCTTAATTGATCATCTTACTGTCAAGAGTGGAACCTGGAAATGTTAAGCACTTTATGGATTCATCCTACTATTTTCAATGGTTTAACTGTTAAGTCTTCTCAGATACAGTATGTGTATTTTCCTTTATCACCTGGAATTTTCTGATAGTTTTTTAGCTTAGAACTAATGATATAGTAGGGAAACAACTGTGTTAAGTCACAAAAATATTCTGTCTAAGCTTATGAGGTTTTGTTTGTACTTACGACTTTTGGGATTCCCCCCTTTTGTTTAGGCACGTATATGGTTAAACTAAAGAATATCTGATAGTTTTTCATATGATTTGCCATATTATTATTAAGTCAGCCAAATGAATCCTAGCTCATTGATTGGTACCCTGCTGTAGAAACTCTCATATGTCACTTGACTCTGCTCCTACAGTTTTTCATTTTGGTTTTCAAATATGATTATCCTAGCCCAGGGATCCTTTACCGAAGTAATTGGGCACTGTTGACTAATAATGTATTTACTAGTTTGGTGTTGGACTTACTGTCACTTTGAATTTAAAGTCCAGGGGACTAAAGCATTGGGAAGAAAGAAGACTTTTTTTTTCCCCACTAAATGCATACTTAAGATTATTCATATTTTTCTGTAGGAAGACAGGAGAAATGTTTGTGCAGTTGTTGATTTAAAAACCTAGCATATTAAAATTGAAAGAAATTCTTGTTCTGACCAATTACTTGACACACAAAGAACCTAAAATAGAGTGGGGTAAATGACTTGCTTAACTTGTTAAAGAACAATAATGAATCTGGTTAGGAGCTAATAGTTTGGGAAGTATTAAAGCATTTGTAGTTTAGTAGATAATTAGTAAAAAATAGCAAATGGAGCAGTTTTGTATTGGTGTGAAAGTAACTGTCAGATGTTGAGACATTTATGACAAACTCCAGACTTCTGAATCAGGTATTGTTGATTTTACCACTTCAGGTGGAGAAATAAATAGGTTTTGGGAGGGTAGAAATGGGTGATCGTGGCACACAAATCAAACTGTTTCCTTCAGAGTCATACTGTGCTTAGCTTTAGGTTAGAACAGGTATCAGTTCTTTAGGCAATACTTTGATACCATTGGATCTCAAGTGATGACAGGTCTAATTTTTTTTTTTTTTTTTTTTTTTTTACCTAATGTTGATTTACAACAGTGTATGCGCTTCAAAGGCACAGGATCATACCTCCTCAACTGCATGTCACAGATACCACCCCACCACCAAGACACCCTGGGCCTTCCACCATAGTCTTCCCTTTTTGTTTTTCTCTCTCCCCCACTGGTCTTAGTAGCCTCAGTTCCACAGTCATATTTCTAGGGCTTGTTCCAAATGTAAGTGAAACCATCTCATAAACCATTTGTCTTTCTCCTTCTTACTTATTTTATTAGCACTGTGCTCTTAAATTCTGTCTATACTGTCACAAATGGCAAAAATTAATCTTTTTCATAGCTGTGTAGTATTCCCCCATTCCCCCACATTTTCCTAATCCATTCCTCTGTCCTTGGGCACTTAGGTTTCATAGTATTGTAAGTAGGACTGCAAGGAGTGTTTATATCCTTTTGAGTTAATATTTTTGCATTCTTCAGGTAGGTACCTAGAAGATGGGATTGTTGGAGCATATGATAGATCTTTTTTAAATGGTTTGAGGAACCTATACACTGATAACAGATCTTCTAAGATGCAGATTTATCTGGTTTCATTAGGCAAATGATGTACCTTAATTTTAATATATCCAGTTGCCTTAATCAGAAGATATTATTGCCTGACTTGACAAGAGTTTGCATTGCTTTTCAGGGAGAAATCTTGTGTTCTTTTGAAAAAACAGCATAATTTGCTTTATAGGAAAGCATGCACAGATTGAGGAATGATTATTTAATGCCAGCACTTTTCTCTAAGTACTGAGTTTACCTGATATATTCACTTTTCAAATTGATGAGTTTGGTTTCAGATATACCTAACGGGAAGTTATATCATAAGTTTTGCTTTACTACAGTATATTAGCACTTGCTTTCCTCTCACTTTTTAGTAAGGTAAGGCTCATGTCTAATTATAAGTATGTGATATAGCAGTGCTAAAGAAATGGTATATATTGGGATTTCTGTAATTAAGAAACTATGACTTCTTTGCTATAGATCTTAAAATAATTCATTGAACCTAATTTTCCCATTGAATATTGAAGATTTTGCACACCCCCACTTTAAAAATTTGTGCCACATTCTTTTTAAGATGAGAATTTGTGATAACTTTCTCTCCCACAATAAGATTTCAGGGAATAGACTTTGGAGGGTTTTTTCCCTTTGTTTTAATACGCAGTTACTGATTAGGAGTATGGGTAAAATTTTGATTAAGCGATTGTTGAGTTGTTTGAAATAATCCTTTGCCCCTTTTAACAGGACAGAAAAAAATAAATAGGTGATAATCTTGGTTAGGTATGGTTTATTTTAAAATATATGTAGGTTTATTGTTGAAAGAGGTATTTTTCTAGTATAGATATTGAGAAGTACATTCAGGTTGATTTTTAATGATGTGCTTAGTTCTTAGTCCTAGGGGGTTAAATATCTTATTTACTTTTTTTTTTCCTGACCTATAGTATCACAGCTTCTAGTGTAAGAATTTGAAAAGAGAGGTGGTTTTTGTGTAAAACAAATTGGGACTCTATTGTTGCCTGGTGACCAAGTTCATTTCTTGACTTTGAAAATCTAGTGCAAGATTCTGGTCATTTGAAAGTCATCCTAGTTAATCCCTATGGAAGCATTCACCTAAAAGTAGGCTCTCTTTTCCAAAAATAATCCTAAAACAGTTGTTTGGGTTTTCTGGTAACTTTAAAAAATTTTCCAGATAAAACTATAAAAACAGCAAGAATGGTTATTCTCAAATTATAATTTCTAACAATGAAAAAAGTTCATAATAACTAAATATTGGGTTTTGCTGTACCAGTTCTTTATAATTATTTCTAGCATCTTACATTTTGCTTATTAAACATAGGACCAATCTAGGAATAGGATGAGACTTACCATGATCTGAACTTAGATTTGGAGAGGGTGCTATTTTCCTGCAATATAACATTTGCTTAAGAACATCACTGTCTAAATTCAAATCCTGGTTCAGTTGTGTCACAGTGGGCAACTTTCGTACTAGTTTCCTATCTGTAAAATGGAATGGAATGTAGTAAGAGTACAACTATGATTAATTTAATCTTTAGACTGTATATATGAAGTTGTTTGATTTGTTTACATTCATACTTGAAAAATCCTGTAGTAAAACTTTTGACTGTTGTTATCATTCTTACAGGCAGAACTCTGGAGTTGAGCATGTGGTATCAGTGCTTTCAAATTCTTTAACTTTGTCCTTTGTCTTCCTGACTTCAGTACCTGCTTTCTCATGCCAGTCTTTCTGAATTAATAGTTTCCAAATTTTGCTAAGATTTTTTTCTTTTGAGATCATTTTTAAAGTGTCCTTCAGTGAAGACACTTTTAAGTGTCTTAAAAGTGTCTTAAAAGTAGTTGTCAAATTGAAAACATTTATGTTCTTTTTCTACTCCATTAGTTTTTTTAGCTTTGAGGATATAAATAGATGCTTGCTATACTTTAATAAGTATCTTCCCCCTCCCCCATTATTAAAAATAGTTGTAGATCTCAGGGTTGTTTCATCCAAATTTCTTGCCTTTCTTTTGGTCCATAGCAGATATGTCTGATCTTGTATTTGGAAAGGTCGCTATGATTTAATACAGTATTAGTAATGGAAGAGAGCTCTAAAGCAGAACACTAACACTTGGGTTCTGTATTATCCAGTTATCCTGAGTAAGGAACTTAATTTGTAATGCTATTTTTTTTTAGTGATATGTCTTACTGACTTCACAGGATTTTTTAGGATCAAGTGAAATACTAGATGAAGGTACTTAGAAAAATATGCTGTTATTTATGATATAATAAAAAGGATAATATGCTGTTATTTATGATATAATAAAAGGATAATGGTGATTTTAAAAATTCATTTTGAAAGCAGTAAGTTGTCACTTCCTACAAACTGAACATTTTAAACTTAAAGTTGGGTTTTAAGGAGCTTTTTGCTTAGGGATTCCATCAAATTGTAAGACAAAAGAGGAACAACTTTTCGGATTGAAGACAAATTATCAGAAATTTTCCATAAGAGTATTTTTATTTGAAAGAGGTTTATGCCTTTGACAGGTCACAGACTTTATTTTGTATATGATTTGAAGAAGATTGCTTGTTAATAAATCTTATAGAGAGGAAACTTTTGCTTGGTTTTGCAAGTAACATGATACCTGTATTCATTGATAATTTATGCTTTTCAGATGAGTTTTCATGAAGACTTTACTTTTTGATCTCATGACTTGAATCTTGGCATTGCAAGACTCACATATTGAATGTGCTGTGCTAAATGAATGAGTTTTAAAAGAATCCTCATATAAGCTGTTTGTCATTGCAAGGATTTAAGATTTCTTAAGAAATTAGTTGATAACTTTAAGAGAGCGTAGAAATCTATTTCATGTAATCATATTCAGGCATATTCAGTCCATGCCTTTTGTGCAGCTGAGACTCAGCTCAGAGATAAGATTGTCTGGTTTTGTTTTGTTTTTATTGTCAGTGTGTATGTATATCAGTGGATAGTTTAGAGTTAAATAAGCACAAATTAATATGTAAACCACACAAGGAAAGGGAAAAACCTAGTGAATCAAACCATTATTGAGAACACATTTTCTTTATTAGTAAATAGATTGCTTGGGATATTGATAAAGCTATCTTCATGACAAATAATTTTGACCTAAATAATCTGATATATCCATCTTTATATAGGTATGTTCTTTGATTGGTAGGTCATTGTGGACTCTGGTTTATTTGGGAAAAGCAACAGATAAATTTTATTATTCTGAAGATTTCCTAGACATCATTATCATATCATATTCCTAGATATCATATAACATATGATGATGTTCCTAGACAGCATTATATCATATCAAAACTGTTTATTTTGACACATTTTTTGAACTTTCCATGCAGTCCTCCCACACAGGTACTCAACTGTAGGCAGTGAAAAGGATCAGGAATTTTAAGCTAGGAGGTTAATTGGTTAGTTTATCTGGCAGTAATGTGGAAAATGGATCTAAAGAGTAGAAAGAATGTATGGAGCTTAGCTATGAATATGAGGTTTCTGAGACATGAGCTAAAGTAGTCAACAGGAATGAACTTTTTATAGAGGAAAAATGAAGCGTGGACAGATGATGGTGCTGCCAACCAAGGTAGGGAATAAGAAATAGTGGTTTTGTTTTTGTTTTTTTTTTTTTTTGGAGAGAGAGGAAAAGATACAGTGATAGAAGGATTCAATTTGACATGTTGAGTTTGAGGTACTTGAAAGGACATTCATTAGGCAGTTGGATAGCTCAAAGAATCATTCTAAGGTAAGATAAAGATTAATAATTACTAAATTTCTGTTTGGTCATAACTGAAAAATTGAAGGTAGATTACTTGGGGAGAGGATGGACAGATGGCTAGGTAGGTAGGTGGATAGATATGAGAAAGAAAAATAGAGAAACAGTTAAGAGAGAATGATAATCTGAGGACAAAATAGGAATAATTGATGGGTAGGCAAAGGAAGAAAGCCCAAGGGTTAAACAAAATAGAATGCTAAGAAAATGGCCATATCAAGAGAAAGAAAATAAAGGAAGATACTGAGAAGTCCGTTTTGTATAGTAGTATTATGGAGACTGGATTTCAGAAAAAGTAAAGAAATATAGTTAATTGGGTTGTTAGAACTGTTTATTACTTTTGACTATTAAGTCATTAATGTCTAAATTCAAGATGACTTAAGTGAGAGAGGCCATTGAGTAAGGGAACTGCACAAAAGTAGAATAAGCCACTGGTAATAGCCTAGATTTCTGCTCTGTTCATGATCCAATAAAGTATTCGCTAGCCTCTTGTAGCCATTTAAATATAATTAAATTAATTAAAGTGAAATAAAAATTTTAAACTTTTTTTTAAAAGTTGTTGCACTACACATTTTAACTGTTCAAAAGTCATGAGGGCCTACCATGTGTTTGTTGCATGGCACAAATGCAAAGCCCAGTACACACGAGATATTGGAGTGAGTTGTTCTTTTTCTTTAAAAATAGCTTTTTTGAGAAGTAGTTCACATGCCATAAAACATATAGAGTATGATGCCTTTTATTTAGCTTGTCATAAATTTTAAAATATATATTCTCTACAATAAAGGAAAAAAGTCTTTTCTCCCTTTTTTTGAAAAGATGTGTAAAGGATATTATCACAAACTCACATATACATGCAGAATTAACAGAGATTAACATATCACATTGCAGATATTTGGTGGTCTTGTTGTTTCAGTAGAGTAGAAAGGTTGTGGTGGGTTTAAGGTGTGCCTGAGGAAAGTTAAGAAGTAGACAAGAGTAGGCCGTTTCTTTAAAATAAACAAGTCGGGGCAAATACAAGGCAGGAAAAACTTGATAAGTAGGGTGCATGGTCAAGGATAAAATAGATGCGTAAGGAAAGGTTTTTGTAAGTTGAAGTTGATATTTTGTTTGTTTTCTCTGCCTATTTATTTAAAAATCTATTCTAAACCAATTACTGTTTTGATTATTTTGGGGTAGTTTAATTTAATTCACATAAATTTTCATACTTTATGCCGCTTCCAGAATACTCATTCTTAAGTGTTAGGAGTAATGTGCTGATCTTAAACACTGTTTCTCTCCTATAATCTCTGGCACCCACATTACCTTTGCAAGTTAGTATGGTCGTATGTACTTTATAAATAAACCCATCTCTGAAATGATATCTTTGTATCACTTAAGGAAACAGCCAGATTTCAAAAAAATTTTTTTTCCTAATTTATTGTTTCTGGTATGTGGTTAAAATGGACTTTTCTACATCAAAAAGCCTAAATATTACTTATATTTTCTTCAGTCCTTGTGTTTTTGACAAAATATCCCTTACTAATTAAGCTTGAAAGGTATTAATAATTACTGATGCTTAAATAATAAGAGCACTTTTTTTTTGTGTTAGACAGTGCTATACCCATAGCATATTAATTCATAAATCTCACAGTAACAGTAGATGGCAGACTTTGTTAATTTTAATATTTGAGGAAAATAATTATTTATTAAGATCATATAGATTATTCGAGTCCTTGTTCTGTTACAAAATACTTTAGTAAACCAGAAAGAATAGTTGGAGTTTTAATGGAATTTTAAGTCCTTTTACTCTATTTAGTAATTATAATGTCATTTATTATCTTTTATACTTTCACTCTGGGAAACCTCTACTTATATGGTCTTTTAGCCAGTGTACATATGTCTGTCCTATAAAGGGGGAGGTGAAAGATTTATTTTATTGACTTCTTTCTTGGTGTGTTCAGAGTTTTTTGAACGCTATACATTGGTTATCACAGAGTATTATTTCTGTTTAGATTTAACTCTGTGTATCTAATTTCGTATTATAGAAGACAAATAGCTATATGTTAGTATGATTGTATATATAAATATTGTTAACTTTCAAGTTTATCATTATAAGGATTAAATGAACTTTTACTTTCCTAAAATGGTTAGGTACCACTATTTTTTTTTAACCTACTAGGAACGTATTAAGGAATTGAGGATATTGGAGTATGAGTGAATAGACATTTTGTCGATGTATAATTTAAGTTTTTTAATTTTATCTTTTTTTCTTCTCTTAGCTGTTTACTTTCAAATATTTTTGTTGAGAAGAATTTGACTCTCAAATGAGCTCCAAATGTAAATTTCACTTCAATTATATAAGTATATTTTTAAATCCTCTGGGATGTTAATTTATTCAAAATTGTTATGGGAATCAGATGTTTCCTTACTACCAGTAAAATTTCTATGTAAATGCAGGTTTCTTCTCAAAGCAGCAAGTTTTTATCAAACTTGGCTTTTTTATAAACTTGACTATTAAACAAGTTATTAAGCCTGATAAAATTTTCAAAGCCTATCAGTTGGTATTGTCTGTGTACTTAACAGCACAGACTAATAAGCATAATCAGCCATGGACCTAGATTCTTGAATGTTCTTCTGATTAAATGGTTCTTAGAAGTCAGACATTCCTGTACCCTGTTACACCAGGGTAATCCATATTGAACATGAAAGAGTTTTTCCAAAATATTCCTGCTGTGGTTATGCTGCTGCTATGTATCTGTAGGGGTTTCAGCTTCAGCATCACACAGTCCCAGTAACGCCCAAGCCTAGGAGCTTTTCATTCTTCCTTCTTTCAAGGTAAGTTTTGTTACTGTGTATGTCAGCAGAGAGGGAACTCTCCTGCTCACGGACCTCATTCAGGGCCATTCAAATCTACTGAATAACAAGTACGCACTTACAAGAGAAGAAATCTTGGAGTCTTGGTTGCTTACCAGAACATTTTTTGTATACATCTATACACTTTGCCTTATTAGTTCTGTACTGCTTAATATTATTGGTAGCTTTTATCACATCCAAAATAAGAGTCTGCTATGTAACCCTTACTCTAGGGTAAGAAATACCTACCTACTTCAATTATATAACAGAGGACCACTCCAGTGGTTCTTCCCAGAAAAAAAGTGACTCCAAGATGCATTTGTTCTTTGCTTACTATAAAGCCAATATATATATATATATATATATTTTTTTTTTTTTTTTTTAAAGCAGCTAGCGATTTTTAAACAATAGACACTGAACTTAAATGTTTGTTCTACCTAAGCAGTTGTAAGAGTAGATTTTATTTTTGGTAGACAAAAGGTCTGTGTTGGGTTTGTACCAGTCTTTTTTTTTTTTTTTTTTTTTTTTTTTTTTTTTTTTTTTTTTTGTCTCTGCAATTCTTCCCCACCACCTTGGATATCAGTGTATTGGGGAGGAGGAGGAGGAGGCATAGTGTTATCTTACTGGTAAACAGCTGGACTACAGAATAGCTTTGATTTCTGTGATAAGAATCTTGACAGTTTTCTATCCCCTTTGTTAGGGCAGAATGAAACTACCACATTAAAGGATTTCACAGATTTTACTGATTACATACACATATACCTTATTAATTTAATGTCTTAATCATCTATCATGCTTATTCGCTTCATAAGTAGAGATGATTCCTTCCTTCCTTCCTTCCTTCCTTCCTTCCTTCCTTCCTTCCTTCCTTCCTTCCTTCCTTCCTTCCTTCCTTCCTTCCTTCCTTCCTTCCTTCCTTC